>DXKC01066561.1:0-13017 GCA_031170775.1 Cymbopogon citratus
TGGAATTCTGTTAGTATAAACCCTATAACTAGATATGATCATGCTTTTTGGTTCTTTCTCATGTTATGTTGGCGGTTAATTTTAGCCTTTATCTACCGTCAACACCTGGTCGTCGTTTTGTAGTACAAGGGTTGTTCCACTGCTAGTTGAGGCCCTTGGTGATTCTCTTGTAGTTATGGGGTTGTTCCTCTATGATTGAGGCCTCTTGTAGCTTGCTTGTCGGTGATTTAGGTCGGTGATTTTTGTCAGCGATTGTCGGTGATTTGTCGATGATTTAGGTTGCTCTTCTTGTTGAAGGGAACCATTGGAGATAATTAGCTGTCTTTTTATGGTAGGCCGAAGGGTTCCTCCCTGCCTCGATGGACAAGGACCCTTGGACTAAAGATATAGCCGTCCCTTTTTGGCATATCTAAGGGTTGCTCCCCGCCCGTACCTATTGGTGGATGAGGACCCATAGACCATGATAATAGCCATCCTCTTACGGCAAGTTTGAAGACTATTCCTGCCTCAATGGACTGGGCCCTCAAACTATAAAGCCATCCTCTTGTGGCAAAAAGTTCAAAGTTTGTTCCCGCCTCGATGGACTGGGACCTTGAACTAAGGGAAGCCGTCATGCGGCTGGTCATGAGGGTTGTTCCCCACCTCGATGGATAGAGCCCTCTCTAACCAATAATACAGCTGTCTCTTTGTGGCAGTTTGTAATATGGCCGTCTTTTGCGGCAAGGCCCTTGGGGGTTGCTCCTCTTTCTGTGATGTTGAGGACCCCCGGGAGATATCTTCATCTTGGAGATTGCAGGGTGTTTCCCTTGTTTGCTTGGGGACCCTTTATCTTGATAGTAGCTTCTTGAGTTTTGTCTTGATGTTTTTTATTTTGATGATGATGTAGCCGTATGCTTTATTGCTTGTATGAGAGTCTTAAGTTCTTTTGTCTTGATAGTCTTCTTGTACATCTTCTTCTTCATGCATAGAATTTCTTGAGTTGGCTGATATGCCATGTGTTTCTGACTGGTATGTGATCGTATGTTGTCAGCTCATAGGTTTTGGGTCCTAGTGCTCTCTTGACGATGAAGGGTCCTTTTCACGGGCTGAGTAGCTTGTGTCTTCCATCTATTTTCTAGATGAGTCGTAGAAAGAGGTCTCCTGGCTTTAGAGTTCCTACATTTGTGTGCTTATTGTAATGTCTTCTTAAGCCTTGTAGATATCAAGCATTCTGTAAGACAGCACTGTCTCTGACTTGTTCAATCATGTCGATTTCGAGTTGTCTTGCTTCTTCTGCTTCCCCTTCCTTGTAGTTTTCTATTTTTAGAGATGTCCATAGTAGATCCACTGGTAGTATTGCTTCTGATACATAGACTAGGAAGAAAGGAGAATATCATGTTGCTCTGCTTATCTGGGTTCTGAGTCCCCAGACTGTAGTTCATCTATCCATTGGAGCCGTAGTCTTTCAACTCTTCGTATAGCCTCGGTTTTAATCCTTGTAGAATAAGTCCAATTGCTCTTTCAACTTGTCCATTGGCTTGAGGGTGCACCACTAATGCATAGTCAATTCCGAATCCATAATCTCTTGCCCAATATTGGAAGTCTTTTGCGGTGAAAGATGAACCGAGATCTGTGATAACCCTATCTGGTAGTCCAAACCTGTGCATGATTTCTTGGATAATTCTATTGCTTTCTCTAAGCTGTACTTGACTAGTGGCTTCTGTTTGATCCACTTGGTGAATTTGTCAATTACGACAAAAAGATATTTGAATCCTCGTTTTCTTGTTTTCAGTGGTCCTACTTGATCCAGTCCCCAGCATGAGAAAGGCCATGATGGAGGGATGTAGATTAAGTCGTGAGCTGGTATGTGGGGTTGTCTTCCAAACATTTGACACTTCTTGTAATGCCTGACCAAGTGCTCTACGTCTTTCAAAGCGGTTGGCCAATAGAATCCCATTCTGAAAGCTTTTCCCACCAATGTCCTTGATGCAGCCTGATTCCACAGCATCCTCCATGTATTTCATCTAAGATTTCCATCCCTTCTTTTGTGGTAATGCACTTTAAAAGGACTCCTGATGATGCTGCTCTCTTGTAGAGTTTGTCTCCAACTAGTACGTAGTTCTTACTTTTTCTAATGATCTTGGATGCTTCAGTTTTGTCGCTTGGTAGTTTATTATCTTTGATGAATTCGATGAATACTGGTCTCCAATCTGGCTCTACTATCATTACTATCTTTGTTGGATCCTGTCCTTCTTGTTTGTCTATGTCCATTAGTACCCCTTCTGTTTTCTCGGGTTCATCTATCAATGGAGCCATCAGTTCTTCAACAAATACTTCTTGGGGTACTTTTTCCCTGTCTGAACCCAGTTTTGCTAAGACATCTACAGCGATGTTGCTATCTCTGAGAACATGGTGAATTTCTAGGACTTGAAAATTCTTCTCGAGCTTCCTTATTTCTGCGTAGTAGGCATTCATATTGTCCTTTGTGCAGTCCCATTCCATGTTTAATTGGTTGATCACCACTGCTGAGTCTCCGTAGACTAGTAGTCTTTTGATTCCTAGAGCGGTGGCCATCTTTAGTCCATGAATCAGTGTTTCATATTCAGCTTCATTGATGGTTGCCTGCCAATGGATTTGTAGGACAAATTTGATTTGTCTTCCCTCAGGTGATATTAAAAGAACTCCTGCTCTAGCTCCTTTGAGTTTTTGTGATTTGTCAAAGTACATCTTCTAGTGATCTGTGATTGCTTCGGGTTCTTTTTAGTTTATCTCTATCCATTCTGCTATGAAATTAGATAGTGCCTGAGACTTTATTGCTGTCCTTGGTTTGAATTCTATGTTCAATGCTCCGAGTTCTACAGCCTACTTTGAGATTCTACCTGTTGAGTCCTTGTTGTGTAACAAGTCTTGGAGAGGAAAATTGGTGACCACTGTTACTTTGTGTTCTTGAAAATAGTGTCTTTGCTTCCTTGATGTGATGAGTAGCCCATATAATATTTTCTACACTTGTGGGTATCTTGCTTTTGATGCAGTGAGTACTTTGCTGATGTAGTAGACTAGTCTTTGTACTTTGAAAACATGCCCGGGTTCTTCTCTCTCCACCACAATGGCTGTGCTAACCACGTTCTTTGTTGCTAAGATGTATAGTATCGTGTCTTCTTTCGGATTTGGTGGTACCAGGATTGGTGATGATGCTAAATACTCTTTTAGAGATTTGAAGGCTTGATCTGCTTCTTTTGTCCACTCAAATTTTCCCGCTTTCTTTAATAGTTTGAAGAATGGTAGTCCTTTTTCTCTGAGGCGAGATATAAATCTTTTGAGTGCTGTCATGCATCCGATTAATTTCTAGATATCCTTGATATTTTCTAGTGGCTTCATGTCCATGATCGCCTTGACTTGTTTTGTACTTGCTTCTATCCCTCTATTGCTTACTAAGAATCCAAGTAGTTGTCCTGATGGCACTCCAAAAACGCACTTTCTAGGGTTCAATTTCCATCTCCATGCCTTGAGGCTATCAAAGGTTTCTTGTAAGTCTTTAATCAATAGATTTGGATCTTTTGTCTTGACTACCACATCATCAACGTATGCTTCTGTGTTCCTTTTGATCTGAGTTCCCAAGCAAGTTTGCATAGCTCTCTGATATGTTGCTCATGCGTTCTTTAATCCGAACAGCATGGATTTGTAGCAATAGGCTCTGAACGGTGTAACAAATTATGTCTTGCTTTGATCTTTAGGTCTTAGTGAAATCTGGTGATACCTCGAGTAACAATCCAAGAATGATAGCAACGCTGATCCTGCTGTTGAGTCAATGACTTGGTCGATTCTGGGTGGACTATATGGGTCTTTGGTGCAATGTCTGTTGAGATCGGTGTAGTCGACGCACATTCTCAACTCTTTTGAGTTCTTTTTCTCAACAAGGATAGGGTTTGCAAGCCAATCTGGGTTGATAATTTCTCTAATGAATCCTGCTGCCATGAGCTTCGTGATCTCCTTCTTATTGCTGCTTTTCTGTCTGGTTTGAATCTTCTTAGCTTCTGCCTTACTGGTTTTGAACCTTTATTGACATCAATGATATGCTCAGCCAACACTCTTGGGACTCCTGGCATGTCTGCTGGCTTCCAAGTGAAGATGTCTTTGTTTTTTTGAAGAAAGTTGGTGAGCGCGAGTTCCCATTTGGGATTGAGGTTTGCATTGATGATGGCAGTCTTCTCTGGATTGCCAGTCATTAGATCAATCATCTTAGTTTCTGCCTCTTAGGGTGGTTTGAAGTTGCTTGGTGTTTTTGCTGGTATCTAAATTTCTTCTTGATCAATTGCTTCTGCTAAGGCTGCTATTTTTCTATCTTCTTTCTTGTCTTATATCCTTTCTAATATCTAGATAGCCTGAACATCACAATCGAATGCTTTTCTTAGATCTCCTCTCAGTGTGAGTACTCCCTTCATTGTTGGCATCTTGAGTAGTACATATGGGTAGTGTGGTACACCCATGAATTTTGTTAGTGCGGGTCTTCCAAGTATGGCGTGATAACAGGATTCAAAATCTCCTACTTCAAATTTGATTAACTCTGTCCTGTATTTTTCTAGTGTTCCAAAGGTTATGGGTAGCGTGATTTGTTCGAGTGGCATTACTGCTTTTCTAGGGACGATTTCATAGAACGGAGTACTTGCTAGTTCGATTAGTCCTTTGAAATCTAACTCCATCTTCCTCAATGTATCAGCAAATTTGATATTTAGACTAGCTCCACCGTCTATGAGTGCTTTTGTTACTGCTACTCCGGCTATGGTTGGTGCAAGTACTAGAGGATAGCTTCCTGCGTTCGCTGCGCTTGTCCATTGATCTTCTCTTGAGAAGTGTATCGGGTATTCTGACCAGTCTAGATATCTTGGTGTTGCGGGTTCTGCCGCCATGACTATCCTACGAGCTAATTTGATTTGTTGATTTCCTCTTATGTTGGGTATTCCAGAAAATATTATTGTGAGTTGTCTCTCGGGTTTCTGATAGTTTCCTTCTACCTTTGGTTCTTCTTTCTTTGGTTCTTCCTCCTTCTCCTCTCTGTGTGTATGGTTGTATGGCTTGTTGTCATACTTCTCCTTAAATGCTGAGCAGTCAACCATCCTGTGTTTTGCTCCTGGGTGGATTTGGCATGGCATGTTTTCAAATTCTCTGATTTTCTAAGCTTTGTATTCTGCGTACTCCTTGTAACTACCACCGCGTCGGTGATTGTAGTTGTGGTTGTAGCTATTGCTGTTATTGTTGAATCTCTTCTTATTCTCTGTTGTGGCGACCATGTTGTCTTGTCTCAGCCTTTTGTTGTTTGATCGGTAGTCGTTCCGGGGTCTGTCATAGCTATTTCTGTTATCTTCAGGTCTGCTATCCCTAAATTTCTCTCTGGTTTTCTCTTCTGCAGAAATAAGCTTCTCTACTGCCCTCTTGAATTGTTCATTGGTCTTGGGGTCTTTGTTGCAGAAGTCTTTGAATTGCCATCTCGCCGCTATCCCTTGTTCAAAGGCTTCAATTACTTCTCTATCGGTAATCTCATGTATTTGTGCTCTGCATTCTCCGAATCTTCTGTAGAATTCTCTCAGGTTCTCTCCCTTGCATTGTTTAATCGCTTTGAGCTCTGCTGGAGTCATTGGGTGTGTGATGATGCCTATGAAATTGCTACAGAAAGCCTTTTGTAGATCTTCCCAATATCTGATTGATCTTGGTCTGAGTTTGTCAAACCATTGTAGTGGTAGATTCTCGAGTGCCATCAGGAAAAATAGAGCCCTGACGTCATCATCTCCTCCTGCAAGTTCGATTGATTGAGAGTAAACCCTAAGCCATTGCTTGGGTTCTGATTTGCCGTCGTATTTCGAGTGGTTTGATGGCTTGAACTTGTGTGGTAGCCGTACTGACTGCAATCTTTTTGCAAAACATGGAAATCTGACATAGTGTTATTTGTGATGGTTTGGAGAGTCCTCCCTTCTATATTCCGTTCTTCCTCCTCTGTATTCTAATTCTCCCTGTCCTTCTTCCCTATTGAATCATTGGGTTCTTTCTGGAAAGGCTTGAGTATGGTATAGTTGGGTTTTTTGTTGTCGGGAGGGTTGATGCCTGTTGCCGCTCCCAGCGGGTCCTAGCCTTGAGAATATGGTTCTCCTTTGTGCATCCTCGTCATGGTCCGGTTGTCTGTTCTCCTCGGATTGTTTCTCTGTGCTGCGGGTGCTTTCTGTTGTTCCCTATCTTTCTCCTGATTCCTAAGTGCTGCGAGTTCTTCGATCTTCTTTTGCTTGGAATTTTTGTCGCCTCACGTTCGTTCTTCTTCTTGTTGTACTCGCTAAGTGCTGCTCTGTACTTGTCCCATGCTTCTTTTCTTTGTTTAGCATGGTTTCTTCTTCCCAATCTGAGCTTGTTCTTTTTTATCCTGGCTTGTTTTTGTTCATTAGTTTCATTGCTATTGCCCTCATCATCTTCGGATATGTTGCTTTCCGACTCGTCCGATGAGCGTACATCTAGGATTTCTAGCGCAATTAAGGGTTGTTCAGCCACTTCCACCATGTAGATTGTGTACTTCTTTTGGCTTCTCTTCATCCATCGCGGGAGTTCTTCTTCTTTTGAGTTGCTTGATCTTTCAGAGTTCGATGTCTCGAGTTCTTTCCCTTCTTGGAATGGTAAGTACTCTTGGTTGTCTGGGTTCTTTTCATATCCTAAAGTGTTCGACCAATGCACTACGCAGTCTTGAGGCATTACTGTCATCATCAATCCTTGCTGAGGCCCTTTCAAGTATATGCTTTGGTCGATAGTCATGCGCTTGTTTTTGATCTCCTGGATGATAGACGCTGAGTTCTTGAGCCCTATCGAGAAGGTCTTCCTCTTCGGATGAAACTGACACGGGTTCAATTCTGGCTTTGGGTCGTACTCCTTTACGATGTTGATGTGGTCTTGGAATCCGACTGTGCTTCGTTCTTTGTAGCAATTCGCTTCTATTTCTGTTTCTGTTTCGCATCCGTCTTGCTTTCCTGATTGGATGCGGACACGGAGTTTTTTCATCTTTTTGGTGAGTTTCTATTTGAAGAATTCTGCTTCTTCCTCGGGCGTTGGTTCCTTCAGCAGTTGGCTCTGTAGCTTGCCATTGTCGTCTGCTTGACAGATCCATGACCCGAAGATGAAGGTTGTTCCAGCTGGGAATGACATCTTGAAATCAAGGTCCACCAAGCTCTTGAGAAAAATTTCGTCGAAAGCCCCTACCTGGCACGCCAGCTGTCGATGTTTTACCACCGGCAGCCTGCCACAGGGGTACCCACGATAGTTGTTCAGACTTCGACGAACTATGGAACTCAACGGTGCATGCAAAAGGACAGACTTATACTGGTTCTAGCCCTCGTGGAAGTTGAGTAATAGCCTTACATCCAGTCTTAGGCGTGAGCCCGTTTGCGTTGTATTGCTGTAAGTTGGCGAGTCTGAGATTACAATGGTTGCTATCATTCATTCGTTGCCCTCTACGGTGTTCTCTCAACAGACCTTTATAGTCCAGGCGCTGTTGAGAGTTGTCTGGCTCCTAGTCGGATACAAAGATAGGGTCCTATGCAGAAAGCAACTATGCTTCGCATCTAACTAGGATAGGAGACTATCGCACGTAGCTTTGCTTCATGTCTTGGTTCCTGCTGCCTTATGGATCCGTCAGGCGGGTCCACTCTTCTGGGTTCTGTCTTGTTGAGGACCTTGGGGGGTCCCACATTGACACCATCTTCCTAAGTTTATCAGCGAATATGATGTTTAGTCCAGCCTAGCCGTCTATGAGTGCTTTTGTTGCTACTACTCTGGCTATTGTTGGTGCTAGTACTAGAGGATAGCTTCCTGCATTTGCTGCACTTGTCCATTGATCTTCTCTTGAGAAGTGTATTGGATATTCTAACCAATCTAGATATCTTGGGGTTGTGGGTTCTGCCGCCATGACTGTTCTTCGAGCTAACCTGAGTTGTTGATTCCCCTTATGTTGGGTACTCTGAAAAATATTACTGCGAGTTGTCTCTCAGGCTTCTGATAATTTCCTTCTGCCTTTGGTTCTTTTTTCTTTGGTTCTTCTTTCTTTGGTTCTTCTTCCTTCTTTTCTTCTCTGTGTGTATGGTTATATGGCTTGTTGTCATACTTCTCCTTGAATGTTGAGCAGTTAATCATCCTGTGTCTTGCTCCTGATTTGGCATGGCATGTTTTTGAATTCTCTAATTTTTTGAGCTTTGTATTCCGAGTACTCTCTATAATTGCTGCTTCGTTGGTCGTTGTTGTAGTAACCGTTGTGTTGTTGTTGAACCTCTTCTTGTTCTTTGTTGTAGCGACCATATTGTCTTGTCTTGGCCTGTTGTCATTTGAGCGATAGTTGTTCCGAGTTCCATCATAGTTGTTTCTACTGTCTTCAGGCCTGCTATCTTTGAATCTTTCTCTGGTTTTTCCTTTGACTGAAATGAGCTTCTCCGCTGCTCTTTTGAACTGCTCATTGGTCTTGGGGTCTTCATTGAAAAAGTCTTTGAATTGCCATCTGGCTACGATCCCCTGCTCAAAGGCTTTAATTACTTCTCTGCCGGTGATCTCATGTACTTGTGCTCTGCATTCTCTGAATCTTCTGTAGAATTCCCTTAGGTTTTCTCCTTTTCATTGCTTTATTGCTTTGAGTTCTACTGGAGTTATCGGGTGCGTGATAATGCCTGCGAAATTGTCGCAGAATGCCTTATGCAGATCTTCCCAATACTTGATCGACCCTAGTTTGAGTTTGTCAAACCATTATAGTGGTAAATTCTCGAGTGCCAATATGAAGAATAGAGCCTTGATGCCGTCATCTCCTCCTGCTAGTTCGATTGATTGAGAGTGAACTCTGAGCCACTGCTTGGGTTCTGATTTGTCGTCGTACCCTGCAAAACATGGAAATCTATCATAGTGTTCTTTGTGATAATATGAAGAATCTCCCCTTATGTATTCTGTTCTTCCTCCTCTGTACTCTGATTCTCCTTGTCCTTCTTCTCTGTCGAATCTCTAGGTTTTTCTAGGAAAACCTGAGTATGATAAGGCTGGGTTCTTTGTTGTCGAGACGGCTGGTTTCTGTTGCTGTTGCTGCTCCCTGTGGGTCCTAGTCTTGAGAACACGGTTCTTCTTGGTAGGTCTTCATGCTGGTGTGGTTGCCTGTGTTTCTTCTGGTTGCTTTTCCTGTGCCACGGGTGCTTTTTGTTGCTCCCTTTCTTTTTCTTAGTTCCTCAATGCTCTGAGTTCTTCTGCAAGTTCTTTGATCTTCCTTCTATTAGATTGCTTTGCAGCCTCGCGCTCATTCTTCTTCTTGTTGTACTCTATGAGTTCTACTCTGTACTTGTCCCACGCCTCCTTTCTTTGCTTAGCGTGGTTCCGTCTCCCTAGTCTAAGTTTGTTCTTCTTCATCCTGATTTGTTTTTGCTCGTTACTGTTGCCTTCATCGTCTTCAGATATGTTGCCTTCTGACTCGTCTTATGAACATACATCTAGGATTTCGGGTGGTGTTAAGGGTTGTTCAGCCACTTCTGCCATATAGATTGTGTACTTCTTCCGTCTTTTCTTCGCCCGTCGTGGGAGTTTTTCTTCTGAGCTGCTCGATCTCTTAGAGTTCAACGTTTCGAGTTCTTTTCCTACTTGAAACGGTAGGTACTCTTCTCCATCTTGGTTCTTTTCATCGCTTGAGGTATTTGGCAAATGTACCACACAGTCTTGAGGTGTCACTGTCATCATCAATCCTTGTTGTGGTCCTTCTAGGTACATGCTTCGATCAATAGCTATGTGTTTCTTGTTGATTTCTTGGATGATAGACGCTGAGTTCTTGAGCCCCATTGGGAAAGCTTTCTTTCTAGGATGAAATCAACACGGTTCGGTTCCGACTTTGGGTTGTATTCCTCTACGATGCTAGCGCGGTCTTGGAATTCGAGTAGGTTTCTGTTTTTCTTGCAGTAATCAGTTTCCATCTCTATTTCAGTTTCATATCCACCTTGCTCTTCTAATTAGTTTCGGACACGGAGTTTTTTCATCTTTTCGACGAGCTTCTGTTCAAAGAGTTCAGCTACTTCTTCGGGCGTTGGTTCCTTTAACAGTTGACTTTGTAGCTTGCCATCCTTGTCAGCTTGACAGATCCATGACCCTAAGACGAAGGTTGCTCCGCTGGGAATGACATCTTGAGGTTGAGGTCCACCGAGCTCTTGAGAAAAATTTCATCGAAAGCCCCTACCTGGCGCGCCAGCTGTTGATGTTTTACCACCGGCAGCCTGTCATGCGAGTACCCATGACAGTTGTTTGGGCTTCGACGAATCATGAAACTTGGTGGAGCACGCAAAGAGACAAATGTTTATACTGGTTCTGGCCCTCGAGCAAGTCGAGTAACAGCCTTACGTCCAGTCTTAGGCATGAGCCTGTTTGCGTTGTATTGCTGTAAGTCTGCGAGTTGGTGATTACAATGAGTCGTGGTGTTGTGTTGTGTGTTCCCTTGATGTCCTACGAGGTTCTCTCAACAGCCCTTTATAGTCTAGGCGCTATTGAGAGTTGTCTGGCTCCTAGTCGGATACAAAGATAGGGTCCTAACCAAAAAACAACTATGCTTCGAATCTAACTAGGACAAGATACTCTTGCACATAGCTCTGCTTCGTGTTCCGGTTCCTGCTGCCTTGTGGATCCGTTGGGCGGGTCCACTCTTCTAGGTTCTGCTTTATGAAGGACCCTGGGGGTCCTGCATCGACAATCAACAACTCAAGTTAGTTCGAAGAACAGTCATGGCGGCAGAACCCACAACTCCAAGATACCTAGATTGGTGAGAATATCAAATTCAGTTCTCAAGAGAAGATCAATGGAGAAGTGTAGCAAACGCAGGGAGCTATCCTCTAGTACTGGCACCAATAATAGCTGGAGTAGCAGTAACAAAAGCACTCATAGATGGTGGGGCTGGACTAAACATCATATTTGCTGATACATTAAGGAAGATGGAGCTAGATTTCGAAGGACTAATCAAGCCAACAAGCACTCCGTTCTATGAAATCATCCCTGGAAAAGCAGCAATGCCTCTTGGACAAATCACGTTACCAGTAACCTCTGGAACACTAGAAAAATATAGGACAGAGTTCATCAAATTTGAAGTGGCAGATCTCGAGTCCTGTTATCATGCCATACTTGGAAGACCCGCACTAACGAAATTCATGGGTGTACCACACTACCCATATCTACTACTTAAGATGCCAACAACAAAGGGAGTACTCACACTCAGAGGAGATCTAAGAAAAGCTTTCGATTGTGATGTTCGGGCTATCCAAATTTTAGAAAGGGTACAAGACAAGAAAGAAGGCAGAAAAATAGCAGCCTTGGTAGAAACAATCGATCCGAAAGAACTCCAGATACCAACGAAGAAACCAAGCAACTTCAAGCCACCCCAGGAGGCAGAAACAAAGACGATTGACCTGATGACTGGCGACCCAGAGAAGATAGCCACAATCAGTACAAACCTCAATCCTAAATAGGAACTCACGCTCACCAACTTTCTTTGGGAAAACAAAGACATTTTTGCTTGGATACCAGCGGATATGCCAGGAGTCCCAAGAGAGTTGGCTGAGCATATCATTGATGTCAATAATGGCTCAAGACCAGTAAAGTAGAAGCTAAGAAGATTCACACCAGACAGAAAAGCAGCAATAAAGAAGGAGATCACTGTTGGTATTTATTAAGTGCAAATAGAATATGAACGATTCCGCAAGTGCACAGTATGCCATTGTAGCATTTTTAACCGGGAGTATTCTAGGTATCGTTATTTATATTTTACCACTAGGAAGCAAGGGTTAAAGAATCTGATAATTCACCAGCATGTATCTACTAATTTAATAAACCAACTAGACTAAAGTAGCGATAAAAGATATATGATAGGATATATAAATGAAAGCACACCCAGGAGAATTCAATGATAAATGAGTAGATAGCTAAAGTGAGAGGACAACGGGAGATATCAAAATTCCTATGCACTTCTCTATTACTTTGGTTCTATGTAACTATGGTATGGATAGATAAAGAGATTACACACATGACACTTTAGAGCAACAATACCTCTCTGACTCTCAAAAGAGACTGGGAAGAAAGTAGTCAGGATAAGGCTGCCAAAAAGCTCTACGAACACCAACCCAAACAGGGTGGATTGCAATGGCCTGACAGAGCTATCACCTCTAGGGCTACCACAACTAACCGTAGGATTGGACGCAACCTCAGGTAACCTATAGTCAAGACACCATGCCTACACTATCGATTACTACTCTAATTACTTGATATAACTAGAGCACTCAATACGAGCGGAGATCCCATGCCAAGATGCAACAACTATACTACTCATACATATGAAAGGCGTAAAGTAAATAGAGAAGATGAATATATATTAAAGCACAAGTCTTGCAAAGAATAGATACAAAGACATACCAAATCTCTAAAGACTTCTCTAAAACTAAAATGCAGCTCTGCTCTCTCTAACTCTCATCTAGAACTAATCTACTACATTGGAAAGTCTAGCCCCAATTATCTAGAGAGAGAGCATCCTTTCGAGGGAGCCCTCTCATCTCCACAATGAGGTAATGAATAATGAATGCCTTCTTCAGGGGCCAGGGGCCCTATTTATATAGCCCCCCTAGGACGCACCGTAGCCCTCGGATTAAACCGAACTAAATGAACGGCTTTTAATGCATCTCGAAGGCAGTGGGAGACAGGATCCGCGAGGTTGACCGTGATTGGTCCACGTGGCGGGGCGGGCGCCCTAGGTTGAGGGCGGCCACCCTCTCCCTTGGCCTAAATGGGCTCAGCTTTGGTAGGCTTATAGATCTCTTTGTTAGCTTTCCGAATTGTCCTGGATCACCTCAATCGGAATTCGTATGAGGGAGATATGCCTATTTTACTCCGCACTGCTCTTAGAGCCCATTAGCAATCTTCCGGAAGGCGTAACTTTGTCGTCTAGACTCTGATTTGGGTGAACCAAAACTCCATGTCATGTGCCTCGATGAGCTCTTCGCAATGGTTATATTTATTTCA
>DXKC01066779.1:0-16310 GCA_031170775.1 Cymbopogon citratus
TTTTAAGCTTTTCTTTGGCTTTGGTCATTTGAGTGGGCTTTCTCTGGCTTTGTGTTGGTGTTGTCAATGCACTCATCATGGGGGAGATTGAGGACACATGGCTTTTTCTATAGCCATTATGTATCAACCTTATGTGATGAGTGATTGATAACAAGGCCCAACACTTGTGGTTGGCAGGTTGTTGAGTGGTTTCTGCTAATCCCATGGCATGGGGTATATCATATCGAAACAGTGTCTCTTGGATTGTTTTGTGCAGGTGTGGAGCTTGAGGGCAGTAGCAGCGGTCGGGAGAAGGTCAAGCATACGTGCCGTGCTGATGGACCATGGAGGTGAAGGGCAGACGTGGTGGCTTGGACCGAGGGACTAGACGGCCGGGTGCTAGCCATAGTGGCTGACACTTGGGACATCGACAAGTACGAGATGACACGGCGGGGGATCCATGCGTGGCACGTACTCGCGAGGAGGTTTGGTGGTTTGGCCTCAAAACCACTGGCGGAGGTTTGAGTGGTTTGGCCTCAAAACCACGGGCGGAGGATGCGTGTGTGGCACGCTACTCATGGAGGAGGTTACATGGGTTTGGCCTCAAAACCCGGTGGAGTCCCGCGCGGACGGACGGCATGTGGCGGCATTGGGGAGATTGCGTGGAGCAAGGCTACCGATGAGAAGGCGCGGTGGTCGTCGGATCAAGACATGAAGAGTTGGACAAGATTGCCCCTGGGTAGTTTTAGTTTGGCTCAAGTTATCAAGGGCATTATGGGGATGTCCAAATATTATATCTCCTTAAATAGAGATGGAGACCCTGTTCTCCATCTCACCTCTCTCACCACCACCATTTTGTTTTTCTTCCTTCCAGTGGCTAGGTCTTTCTTCCTCTCACTATGGATTCTTAGAGAGAGGTTCTGAACTCATGTGTAATCTTTGTTCATAGGAAGCACACCGCATAGTGTGTGCATGCCCGCTGTTGGTTCGGATTGATGACTCGTGTTTGGGATTGAATCGATTCATCTTGTTCTTCACGAGTTCATCTTTGGTCACTCTGAGAAAATTGGGATTTCTTCATTTCTTGAGCTTTTCGTTTCGTTCTTCTTGCCCTGACTTGATCTATGATGTGACTAGAGGCTTTCCATCAAAGAAATTGCTCTAGATCCTCATGAGATCAAAGAACTTTGGATTTGTAGCTCTAGGTCTCAAGTTTTCCTCTTTCCTTTCTCTTTGGTGAGATCTCTTGATTTACTCCAATTTGAGCGATGATTTCTTAGAGATAGCTCACTAACATCACTAGAGACCTACTATGAAAATCTGGTTTCAATCGAAGTTGATTTGGTTGAGATTTGACTTTTTGTGGATCTTGCTCAAGGATGGCCCATAAGAACTGGCCAGGCCGGTTGGGACACTCGGCTAAGCTGGTTCAACCGGCTAGGCCGGCTCCTATAGTCGGCTAGGCCGGCTCAGAGCACTGCCTAGGCACAGTCGGCTAAGCCGGCCTAGGCAGTCGGCTAAGCCAACCCATCCAGTCGGCTAGGCCGGCCCTGGCAATCGGCTGAGCTGACTGGAGCAGAGGGGTGTGACATTTTGGTTGCTATTTTGGTTTCGCACCTTGGTTTCTTGCATCTTTAGTTCCTACGAGGTGCTGTTTCTGCCAAAAACTTTTTTGTTAGGTACTGTTTGGTTTTGGGGTTTGTGTGATAGAGCCTATGACCCTCATATCCTCTCCTTGAGAAAAAGAAAAATTTGAGGCCCCTATTCGCCCCCTCTAGTCGCCGTTACCGGTCCTACAATTGGTATCGAAGCAGGTTAAGGGTCACAAGCTATCTTAATCGGTCCGTGATCCAGTAGGCAACAATGGAATGGAGATCTGGAAAACCGTTGCCTTTCGATGGCAAGAACTACACTTACTGGAAGATCCGTATGTCCGCTTACCTTTAGGGAGTAAGCTGGCGTGTTTGGGAGATCTGTAGAGATATAGACTACGAGGTTCTTGAGGCTCATGTGGGTCAGGAGCAAGAGGACTAACATGAAGCCAACAGCAAGGCCCGTAGCATCCTATTTGAAAGTCTTGGGGAAGTTGAATTCGCTCGTGTTAGCAAGGCCCATAGCATGGCTCATGAGATCTGGTCTCGTCTTCAGAACTACCATGAGGGAACCCCTCAAATCAAGACCAGACTCTATGAGACGTACAAGCGTGAGTATGAGAAATTTTCTCAGTTGGAGGGTGAGTCTGTTGATTCGCTTTTTGCTCGGCTTCAAACTATTGTGAACAAGATGAAAGCGAACAACCCCTAGATGCCTTATGATGATCATGATAGAGCACTCAAACTCTTATATGCTCTGGATCAGAAGGTCTGGGAGGTGAAAGTGTCAGCAATCCAGGAATTGCCCAACTACTACACCCTTACTATGGACGAGCTCTTCAGTAAGCTCAAGTCCATCGAGATCGACATCCAGACCTAGGCGAAGAAACTCGGCAGAGGTCCCTAGGAGTCCAGTGGAGGCATGTGCCTCCGTTAGCGGACCTCCTCCGCCTGTCCTCCGCCATCGGCCTCTGTCGGTGGACCTCCGCCGCCCGATCTCCGTCAGACCTCCGATTCATCATCGACCTCTGTCAGTGGACCATCTCCGCCCGTCCTCCGCCATCGGCCTCCGTCGATGGACCTCCGCACCCAATCTCCGTCAATAGGCCTCCGTCGGACCACCGATTTGTCATCGACCTTCGTCGGCGGACGTTCTCCAGCCTTCTCTGGATTTTCTCCATCAGCATTCTATCTCCGTCAATAGACCTCTGTCAGACCTCTAATTCGTCGTCGACCTTCGTCGGCAGACCTTCTCCGGCCTTCCATGGATTTTCTCCATCGGCCTTCTATCTCCATCAATAGACGTCCTTCGGACCTCCAATTCATCATCGACCTTCATCGGCAGACCTTCTCCAGCCTTCTCTGGATTTTCTCCATCGGCCTTCTATATCCGTCAATAGACCTCCTTCTGACCACCGATTCGTCATCGACCTTCGTCAGCAGACCTTCTCTGGCCTTCTCTAGATTTTCTCCATCGGCCTTCTATCTCCGTCAATAGACCTCTATCGGACCTCCAATTCGTCATCGACCTTCATCGGCAGACCTTCTCCGGCCTTCTCTGAATTTTCTCCATCGGCCTTTTATCTCCGTCAATAG
This sequence comes from Cymbopogon citratus, assembly GCA_031170775.1. Taxonomy (NCBI): domain Eukaryota; kingdom Viridiplantae; phylum Streptophyta; class Magnoliopsida; order Poales; family Poaceae; genus Cymbopogon; species Cymbopogon citratus. The sequence continues at coordinate 3,168 of DXKC01066779.1, forward strand.
ACGTCCTTTGGACCTCCGATTCGTCATCGACCTTCATCGGCAGACCTTCTTTGGCCTTCTCTGGATTTTCTCCATCGGCCTTCTATCTCCGTCAGTAGACCTCCGACGGACCTCTGATTCGTCATCGACCTTCGTCGGCAGGCGTTCTCCAGCCTTCTCTGGATTTTTGCCATCAGCCTTCTATCTTAGTCGATAGACCTCCGACTTACCTCCGATTCGTCGTCAACCTTCATCGGCGGACGTTATCTGGCCTTCATCGGTGGACGTTCTCCGGCCTTCGTCGACAGACCTCCGACTTACCTCCGATTCGTCATCTACCTCCATCGGCAGACCACCACCGAACCTTAGCCTCCGAGGCTCAGCGTCGGCCTCTGCCATGGACACCAACTCTTAGACTTCGTGTCAGGCGAGCCTCTGCCATGGGCATCTGCACGCCAGACTCAGCGCCAAACTTTAGAAAGCTTCAAAAGAATTTTCACCCATGACCCCCGCTAGCCTCAACTTCCACATGAGATATTCATTCTTTATGCTTACTAACCAGCGAGAACACAAGTCTTTTGGTTGAGAAAAAGCAAGGTCCCCGGCTAAAATACAAGCTGTTCCGGTCCGACCATCGACATCAAGCCGATATGAGAGCCTGCTTGGCAACCCCTCGCCACCAATGGTGGAGGCAAAAATAACTTTCCTAGAGCCAGGCCTCTGCTTGACCAGATAAGTTATCCATTCATTGTCTAAAATTGCACAAGGTGAGATCACAACACTTCATGCATTCACCAATGACATACACATGCACACATCTTTGTTTCCTTTGTTGACCAATTTTCATCACCTAACTTCAAGTACTAGAGACATTTCGTCAAAATGTGTAGCCTCCATCTAACCAACAGAGCACGCATCCAAAGGCTACAACATCCGCCACAACTCTGTCCATGCTCATGCAAAAAAGATTACGACCTTCACTACAACTCCAGCCAGCCATGCTTATGTGGAGGCTATAACCACCGCCATATTTCAACACATTCTTGAGCTAGATTTTGCCTCTTAAGGTGAATTCAAAAAATAACCTTCACTCACAACTTGTCACCAATGTGACAAAGAAAGTTGTTGTGGCCTTCGCCACACCAAAAGCATCGCCTTCGGGGCTATTCATGCTTGGCCCAAACTGGCTAACTTAAAACACTTGTTGTTTGTTTTTATCAGATCTCTTTTCTACTGACATACAAGTTACCACCGCTGTAAGTATTTCCTACTCTCAACATCTACCCTTGACATAAAATATATTTGTCTTGTTTACACACATTTTCAACATCCCAAAATACATGTGTAATAGCCAGAGACCCCATGAACCTTCAATTTTGCTTAGTCATTGGCTTTATCATTAGGCAATAGACTCTGTCAATTATTGGACATCATCAGTATATGGGACCTTGTCGGTCAGTACCTCCGATTTTGCTAGCCAGTGGTTTTTTATCAGGCAACAGCCTCCATCAATTATTCGACTTTATCAGTATATGGGACCCCGTCAGTCAGTACCTCCGATTTTGCTAGTCAATGGTTTTTTATCAGACAACAGGCTCCATCAATTATTGGACTTCAGTAAGCAACCTTCGCTGGTCAGTGACCTTCACCTATACTGGCTATCATTTATTCAGTAGCCTCCATCAGATTGGCAGCCCCCATCATTCATCAGTTAGCCTTCGTCAGTTGACAGCCTACGTTATTCAGCAGCCTTGTCAGTTGGCAACCTCCATCAAAAATCAATTTTTGGCAACCACCCGACCTTCGAATTCATAAAAACTAACATGATTTATCTGGTTTTTGCAGGCTATATTCTCTAAATTTATGGCAGACTTTAGAAATTTTATACCAACAAATTTTATCTGAGCTAACCATTGCAGGGGACTGCTCCTTTTTATATTCAATGTTAAAGTCACATCTATACTCATACAGGTTCTTGAATGACAGCCTCTGCTAATCATCTAAAACTACAACCTCTTGATTTGAAGGTCTTATCTCTTATATGCACAGCATAGCCTTAGCTGAAACTCAACCATATTTTTTTACAGGTTACATGATATTCTTCATGTGTGAAGCTTGACAATTTCAAGCATAACCATCATTTTTTTGTAGGCTGTATAATATTTTTACCCCCATAAATATTGTGTGTGAATGATATAGTTCTCATCACATGTATGCATTCGTTACATTGCAACATTGCGTAAGTACAAATAGCACTGCATGGCCAAGGCCACCTGGAAGAAGCTCCAAAATACGGGCACCAGGACTCTGCTTAAAAATCTTGGAAAAAGTCCTGAATCAATACAGGCACCAGGTCACGAAGCTCAGACTTTCGTGTTACCTTCATACATCAATTGAATGACAAATAATTTTTTTTACAGAAAGTCAGTGTCTTTCTAAGTGTTGAAAGACTTGCAATGCAAGTTAATATTCGACAAAGCTATAATGCACAACCTAAGTCCTAAAAAATGCAGGAGATCAACTCCGATGCATTTTCACGCGACTTCTCCGGCCCTTGACATGAGGCATCAATGTCTACATCAATATGACCTTCACCAAGCTCTTCAGCATGAGGGGCTTTGCCACCATGTTTGACGCATTCGCCAACATTGCCTCCGCCAGCATTCGCCAAGCAGCCTTTGCAGAAGGGCCTTCGGCGAAACTTGCCTCCGACGATAGCACAAGGGACTTCACCAACATCACCTTTGGCATCTTCACCAAAATTATCTTCGCCAAACTTTTTGCAAGAGGACCCTCGCAAAACAACATCAACGAACCTCTACAACTAGCCTCCGCTAAAACTTTGGCAAGAGGGGCTTTGCCATCATATTCACCAAGGTCGACCTCACCTTCATTAACCATTCTGCCTCGAGGGGCTCAGCGACATCTTCTTCGACTGTTACAACTGCATCGACAACACCAGGCGTGGCTGAGTATTCACTCACGAGCGCCAGCCAAGAGGAGCTGGGGAAGTGCACTGGAGGACCAGCAGCTCCGGGGCATGACACTTTTTGTCCAGCGCTCGTGAGCGAAAATTTGAAGTCAGAGACCTCTGCATCAAGAAAATTTGAAGTCGGAGCATCCGATTGAAGAAGAGTCAGAGATGAAGAACTATGCACAAAGCAAACTTGAAGACCTCCGCATCAAGAAAATTTGAAGTCGGAGACCTCCAATTAAAGAAGAGTCAGAGATGAAGAACACTACACAAAGTGATGTCGAAGACCTCTGCATTAAGAAGACTCAGAGTCGAGGCCCTTCACGCAAAGAAGGGTCAAAGACTTCCACATAGAGAAAGATCTGAAAAATAGATCTTCGCCCCAAGACGCAAAAGTTATGAAGATAAATAACTTCAAGAAGAAGACTTAGAGACAAAGACTCACAAATCGAGAAGGTCTAAGAGATCAAGACCTGCCTGTCGAGCAGAAAGAACCAAAGCCCAAAGATGAAGACATCCAAAGATGAAAGCACTTGTTGATAGAAACCTTAGGGATTAGAACATGTATAGACTGAGGTCATGCGCGTGCTCTTTTCTCCATACCCTTTTTTCCCATAGGGTTTTTGGGATGGAGTTTTTAGCGAGGCGGGCGCATGTAGGTTGCGAAGGGAAGTCCTTGCAACCAGCTCTCGAGTTGTATTGTGCCTCTTCTTGTATGATAGCAGCAACTAGGTCATGTAGAACCGCCCATAACCTAGTGGCTGAGGGGGCTACTGTTGGGGGAGCCCACATACAATATGGGTCAACTCCACCCGAAGAGGCACCATGAAGCTTGGTGGAGGTCCCCCAAGATGGTGGAGATCCCCGAAGACGATGGAGAGGGAGGAACCTCCTCAAGATGGAGGAGGTTCCTAATATCTTGGAGGAGGTTTTCCTGAGGTGGCAGAGGTCCGCCAAGGTGCTGGAGGTCCCCCAAGGTGGCAGAGCTCCCCGAAGATGATGGAGAGGGAGGAACCTCCTCAAGATGGAGGAGGTTCCGAATATTTTGGAGGAGGTTTTCCTAAGGTGGCAGAGGTCCACCAAGGTGGCGGAGGTCCCCTAAGGTGGCGGAGGTCCCCAAAGACGATGAAGAGGGATTAACCTCCTCAAGATGGAGGAGGTTCTGAATATCTCGGAGGAGGTTTTCCTAAGGTGGCAGGGGTCTGCCAAGGTGGCAGAGGTCTGCCAAGGTGGCAGAGGTCCCCCAAGACAGCGGAGGTCCCCGAAGGCGATGGAGATGGAGGAACCTCCTCAAGATGGAGGAGGATCCCAATATCTCGAAGGAGGTTTTCTTGAGGTGGCGGAGGTCCCCTAAGGTGGCGGAGGTCCCAGAAGATGATGGAGAGGGAGGAACCTCCTCAAGATGGAGGAGTTCCCCAATATCTCAAAGGAGGTTTTCCCAAGATGGCAGAGGTCCGCCAATATGGCGGAGGTCCTAGAAGAAAATGGAGAGGGAGGAACCTCCTCAAGATGGAGGAGGTTCCCAATATCTCAGAGGAGGTTTTCCCAAACCATTGGAGAAGCGAAGGTTCTCATAGGAAGGCGCAAGGCCGAGGAGCGCTAGTGTTTGGCGGCCCAGCAAGGGTCCATGGGCCGCGCGAGCAGTGAGAATGACTTATGGCCCATGGACCTCGGCACACTGAACAAAGATGCAAGTGCCCCTGGTGGGCCCTGTATGTAATAGGGATAGAAGCTAGGGTTTCTTTGCTCCTAAAGGGGGAGGACTGTAATATTACCATGGCGCGGTAGGTGAACTACTATAAAAGGGGGGCGCCTATCCTTGTTTAAAAAGAGAGTTGCCCTTGGGTAGCGGCGATTTAGCCTACCTTGGGACCCACCTTATAACCCTCATCTGATATTGAACTTAGACTCTGGTCTTACTACTTGAAACCTGCTGGGACCGAGGTTCCAACAAGCGGGCTGATCTGGTGTCCATCAGCGAGCGCGCTGCGGTGGTGCGGGCGAGCTCTATGCTCGTCGGGCAAGCGCGCAGCCAGTAGAACGCGGTGGTGGCTGGCCGGCGAGGCGAGCGTGTGCGGTGGCTTGCTAGAGCAAGCGCGGGCGGGCACAACGGCCATCGTCGATTGCGCAGGGGCGTGTAGAGGCCGTCAGCAGGGTTCCCTCGGCGGCGCGAGCCGCGAGCGAGCTCCCACGATGGCGCGAGCCAGGCTCCTGCGGCGGCACGAGCGCTGGCAATGGCGGCACGAGCGAGTGCGGTGGGCGTCGAAGAGCGCGAGTTGCGACATCGCGAGTGTGCTTGCCCAACCTAGCGGCTTCCGGCGAGCCATCATGGCCCCCAACTTAATACTTAGAAACGACTGGTTTCTTCACAACGCTGAAATCGCCGTTTCACGGTGCATCGATTCAAGAGTCGACGAAGTTTCGTATAGAAGAAACGGTTTCCTGTGTTTTTCATCTCTTTCCTCATTAATTACGTTGCCACATCATCATTTTGCTAAGGTGGCAAGACATTTAATAGGGAGAGAAATCATCATTAAATTACCATTGAGAGTGCCCTAACCTCCTAGGTGACAATTCTAATGCAAGGTCCGGCTTAAATTTGATAGTGATACATTGGAAAACACTCAATTACCTCTGGACCAGACAAAATCAGTTTAGCCACCTGCTTTGATGCCAGCCTTTATGACTTGTATATCCGTTCCTGTTCTCTGTCTATCTTTAGCTTCGACTGGAAAATAATGCTTTTGAAACTTTAGGTACAATACCAACTTCTACTTAAAAACCAATAAAAGCATTTTAAGATTATTAAGAGTGCTACAATAAACCTATAATTGAATGCATGAAAAAAAAACCTCATAATATTACTAGATGTGGACAAGAATTTGGGAATGAACGGTTAAGATATGTCTTAATTTGCGAATTTACAAATCCTGATGGATATTGTTTCCGTTGTTTTTACTTAGAACTTTCTCCCATCTATTTTGTTTTAGACGCTACATTTTAACTTATTTACTAAAGAAACACTAATTTTGTCATGAAACATAAATCAAATAATATGGAAAGATATTCGTATTCAAATGGGTATATATTTATCTTCTAAATTTACAAACAAATATATGTGGACATATTTTCCTTTCCATTTTGCCTCGCATGATCACGCTCTCCTTTCATTTTCATCTTGATCTATATAGCTCCAAGAACGCATTCTTGACGAACAAGTATATAAACACATTGAAGAGAGGGTATATCATAACTAGACATGTGAAAGCATCGACGAAAGGTTATTGACCACGAATTTGAAATAATGTGATAAAAGTAAAGAATCATGGCCTCACTAGATCAAATTATCCCAACAGGCTATAAAAATTCTGGAAGGAAACATAAACAAAACATAGAAGGGGCACAAAACGTATGGTTGATTCAACTCCTTCAAGGAAATATTGAAATATCTTACTTGAAAATGATTTTGTCACTCTCTTATCTAATTAGTTCTGGTTCTGTAGATGGAAGCATGTCTTAGTAAAATAGTGTTGGTATTAACATATATAGGCATGTCTATTAATGCGACCACTTATATTAATCCATTATCAGTGGTGGGCATATTCAGGGTGGTAACACCCTGAAGAGGCATCCAGTCTGTCAAAAGTGATTTGTAGGTCAATAAGCCTATCACCTACGTAAATCTATGTTTAGTCGTGCTCAACACTTCATCATGCTATGGGTACACTACATGAAATTCTCCAAATTGTCAGATATAATTCTTGTCTAAAATTCTTGTTTCGCATGCAACAAAAGCTCTTGTAATTTGTTGACTAATTACTAATTTGATTCTCTTTTTAAATGGAGTCATCTTCCACAAAATGTTAAAACCTACTCGATCTGGTTCCGCCTTTCATGTGTAGCCGCCACAGAAGGACGAGAAAACTATGGAGCTGATGTTGCCAGCGTCCACAGATGTGCCTCTCGCTAGAGCATTTGTGCGGCGTCAGTCACATGTGCCTCTGCCGAGCAGATCGGATACGAACGGATATCACCGATATCATATTTGTTTTCATATTTCTGTCCGGATTCGGATTCGAATACAGATAATATGAATCATGCCGGATAAGATATTATTGGACATCGACATCATAAATATGCGATTTGAGTATTCGGATACGGATACGGTATCGGATGTTATATTCGGACTCTGATATGGACGGATTAAAACCCCTCTAAACGAATTCGGTCTCGAATACGGTCAGAAAATATCCGTACCACTTTCATCCCTTGCTCAACAGTCGCACGTGGCCTTGGTCGATGGTACAGAGAATATATGCATGGTAGCCAGTCGTAGTTTGGTGGAGGCCACACACATGCGAGAAGCACCATGGCCAACGGAGGGCTTGCACAGTCAGTGCCACACAGCATGGCTGTGTTGACGTTGAGCCGTGGGAAAACAGATGACTTATTAGACCTTCTTCTCATTTTTGTAACCCTGATTGACGTGAATATCAAGATAAATCTTGGATACACTTGAGTTTTCCAAACAAGTTCGTGAGCCAGTCTAGGGGCCCTTCCTGGACTATCGATGTAATGATAAAACTATGAGCCTGAGAAGACATCATATTTGTTTTCACACTGTGCAGGTCTGGTTCGTGGGAGGAGATCAGTTCTAGACCCACTGGAAAATACAATCCAGGGAATCTCAAAAAAGAAGTTTTGAGCCATAGTGAGAACTAAAAGCATTTCCAAACCACAACTAAAAAGCAAGCCTATTGGTAAATCGCTCGCCTGGTTACGTGTTGCTTCACACTAGCTAATTGTATTGACAAGACGCAGATACCATTTGTGAAGTCCCCATGCCCGGCACTGGGCAGCAAGCATAGTTCGGTGACTTCACTCAGACTTGCGAGTGCTCCTAGGTCATAAGGTCACTCATGAAGAAAGTGCCCCAGGACATAAAAGGAAAGCGCAGTATGATGCTCTCTGCGAGTATTATGCAGACCCAATCAGTGGCAAAGGAAAGGAAACGATGGAGGTTGCCAGGGCAGGGTACCTTCAAGATCATTGTTGATGCTGCCTTCGATCCATACTGTGGCATTTCATTGAGGTGATGTGTGCTGTAGGTAGTCAGCTTCGCAATCTAGAGGTACTCAAGATTACTAGAGACCAGAATAACTTGGCGCACGAGCTGGCGCGTTTTGCTATTAGTTTTAAGGATTGTCAATGTTTTTTTTGCTTGTTTCCCAGAGTGGATTGTTTCCCTCTCTTGTAAGGACATTACTTGAGTTTTAATAAAGGTTTCATCTCCGCAAAAAAAAAAAATATATATGGTCACGGAGACGGTGGTCGGCATCTAGTCTTTATTAGGCTGCCCACAATAGCGTGGATTGGCTGGTAGATTTGAGAGAGGATAGAAGGATTAGTCCCTAACATATAGAGATCTTATAGTATGGCGGGTCAGCCATGTTCAGTCCATTATGAAAACCTGGGTGTCTCATTCGGTTCCTCGCTCACTAGTCACTACTGCAGAACAAACTATATATGGGAGACAAAACGAGTTTGTGCATTCGCGTGTAGCATACGACCAGCCTCATATGACATCCTTTATGTGCAATGACATATTTTTTTGAAAGGCCGAGGACCCAGTCCACGACTGTGTTGCCGCCCCCAACGGGCACTTGACTTGCCACCGCTCTGATCGAGTATGTCCTCCATGTCCATCAAAGTACTAGCTACCAAGTCCCAACCACGGAAGACAAGATGATATCAAATCCATTCTATAATGTAAATTATCAAATCCATTCTATAATGTAAATTATAGAATGTAACTGATGCTATAAGTCCCAACCACGGAAGACCAGATGATATCAAGTCGATGCCAAGGTAACTGATGCTGAGGAACCGAACATTGTTTGCAGGGGCACAAACTTCGGAGCTGCCAATGACGAGATGATATCAAATCCATACTATAATGTAAACTATCATATCATCGTTCGTATGAGCTGCCACTACACGAGGCTAACTGTAAATTATTAAGTTGAGAGTCGTTTATTAATTTATTTAATATGAAGACCAATGAAGGCAAAGTATGCATAATTTTTTTTGCGCAACAATGTATGCATTTTTTTAGATAATGGATTGAAAAATCCGGCTTCATCTATCAAAGGATAGAATCAAGCCAATTATTACGGACTCCAAGACGAACACAAAGTTTAGGCGCACAACAATTGCAGCCTCCCACACAAGAACAAGGAAAAAGATAGAGTTTTGACTAAACATAACCAATAAGTCTATGCGATAACCAGCCACGTGAACCGAAGAAGTCTAAAGCACACGTCTCAAGGTGCTGTGCCGCGGAAAGCAGTTGATCTTTAAGATCTTCACGCTGTTGCATGGGAGCCCATTGACGTAGCCAATGCGTTCCTCAGAAAAGTACCTGCAAAAGAGATTTTGGTCTACATTTATCAAAAACTACTTCATTCCTTGTTATCCAAATTGTCCACAACAGTGTAGCAGCTGCTGTTAATAATAAAGTGTTATACTTCTTACTTCCTGACTTAGACCAAACAAGGAATAAACCTTCCGTGGTATTAGGAGGAACAATGCCGAAAAGTAAATGTATAGAACGCTACAAAAATTTAGCATAAAAGCATTCAAAAAAGAGATGTTGGATTGTTTCGTTGGCATGACAGAAACAACAAGTTTTGCTCCCTTGCCAATTTCGTCTTACCAAATTATCTTTGGTAAGAATCACACCTCTTTTTAAATACCACATAAAAATCTAAATTTTCATGGGCAGCTTTGTTTGCCAGATATCCTGTTACACTCGCACACCATTATTGATTAAAGCAGCATACATCGACTTGACTGTAAATGACCCTGAGGCTCTTAAGCCCCAAACAAACCTATCTCTTTCCTCCACTAAATTAACTTGTTGTAACGAAGTGACAATACGATGCCAGTTGCTTAAGTTTGCACCTACCAGTGTTCTCCTAAAAGAAACATCTGGAATGGAGGAACTCATGATCTTTGCAATTGTATCATTCATCCTTTGCACGATATTAAAAAGTGCAGAAAATTTAAGACTAAGAGGTTTGTTACCTAGCCAAGTATCTAACCAGAACCTGGTTTGGGACCCATCACTAACATGAAAATGACCTAATTCCAGGAAAGAGTCTTTAATGTTCATTAAACTTTTCCAAAAGTGTGAGCCTATTGGCTTCTTCACACAACTTTCTAGTGTTTTCTGTGTAATGTACTTATTTCTTAGCATTTCTTGCCACATCCCATCTTCATTTAGCAATTTAAACAACCATTTGCTAAGCAAGCATTTGTTTTGCACTTCTAAATTTAGAATCCCTAGACCAACTTGGTCCTTAGGTTGACACATCACTTTATGCATATATAATTTATTCTTGTGCAGTTCGGCAAGCACGTGCCTGCCGGTTCCCATGGGCATGACACCATATATTGGTCACCATTCTGGTGTCAATGGCCGGTGCCAAAGTATATGGCACCTTGAGGTTCATTCCTAGCGTCGTAAGAAGAGTTTTTTTACATAAGAATCTCTTCTAAAAGTTGAAATGTCAAAATCTTATGATAGAAAGGCTAAGCATAAAATAAAAAATTGGACTCATGGTATCATACAAGAGACAAAACAAAATTTAGCGTCCTACCAATTAGTACAAATAACTTGTCTGTATGACTGTATCTTTCAAGTGCCTGCACTGTGCTAGTCTAGCAGTTTGATAGTTCCATATAATGCTCCTTATAAAATACGTGCAATTATGATTTTCCACTGTTGCATGAAAAGATGTGCAATTGTTACAAATGTGGTTCAGTCATAATAACAGAATGGCTACAGCAAAATTATATGACAGAATGGATGAATGGTGTCCAAGAATGTACTCAGCTATCATGAAGGTACTCAGCTATCATGAATGGTGTCCAAAAAACAAATCTTGCAAGGGTGTGGCTGGATGAATGGATACCAGAAGAGCTGAACGAGCTGTCACCCTCGGCCATGGCCCAGGGCATAGTTCAAGTGCTCACCTCAATTCGGCAGCCGGCCAAGCCTCAACCATCCCACGCTCCATTCTGTTCCACATTTGACAAACACTAGATAGGAAGCAAAAGTGCCATCTTGTCCTAAAAGAAACCTTTCCAATACCTCCAAATCCTATTGAAACCAAAAAAGACTAAGGAAATTTTAATACTACCTCTGTGATACACTTGACACTCATGTTAGTATGGCGCTGGAAGAAGACAGGGTAACATACAATCCATCTAATAAACTATGTCACAAGGCAAGCATTGGGTGGATTTTATATGGATGCAGAGGTAGTGTATTACATCCAGAGTACTGCTAGTAGTATAAAAGTATTTCTCTGTTTGGTGTCCCCTTGTGGTCTCATCACCAATTTAAAGAAAAAACCTGCTTGTGTTGTTCATTACTCCGTTCTAGTATGCATGCATCCATATGTTTTCAATCCATTTTGATTTGACCATATATATAGCTAGACCACTGCACAAATTCTCAGTGCATAGACGATAGCTTGATATGCCTTAAATACACACTGGTGACTGTTTTGTTTCAGTAAAAGAGGATGGATCAACAATTATAAACTAATAAGCATCATTTGATCCTAGATAGCCTCCTACGTGAGAGTGCCTCAAATCACATAGATTCTTGTACTTGTTCCGGAACCTAACATTCGGGTCGCCAAAAAAGTTGTGGCAGCTAACATTGCATCAAACTTTCTTTGAGTTTGGATGCTGTAGACATCAGTTTTGTTACTGTAAACATTTTGATATTGATCGGTCCAGAGATCCAATGTTTATCATAATGGTAATTTTGCCCCTCACACCATGGCCATGTTCAGCCCACAGACAGGGGTGTCTGTCACAAGAGTCTCGAATCTGACATAAGTACGTGTGAAAAAGACATGTCATATGACCTACAAAAAAGAAGTTGTCTGCAACTTGTTTAATGCTTTGCATGTACCCAAGATCAATCATGATCATTTTGTATCTCATTGTGCTGCTATTTGATACACAATAGATCAAGCTTATACAAGATGATCATGATAATAGTTTTTTTAAAGAAAAATCATCAATATAAACAAAGGCATCAGACCACTCTTCTCTCCTAAGCAAAATACACTGGTACTGCCGAGATAGGCAGAGATGAATAGTGCATACTTGTATTTTATATTGTCTTCATGCAGTATTGTTACGGTCCAAAACTGGGGGTCCCCATGAAGGACCTTGCGGCTTGCGGAGGGCCGAGTCCCAGCAGCGGTCGGCACTGGGGCTCCCCGTGCAGGCCAGAAGGAGGGCGCAACAATGGGGGCCAGTCCATCATTTGTTTACCGGTGACCACACACTAGGTTGGCGTGTGGGCATTGGACCTGATAGCTGCAGCAAGGCGGCCACCACTGTCCAGCCAAAGGAGCAAGCTCGAACAGAAAGCACGCCGCCAACGCCTTCCTTGCGACTACCAGCCTCCGGTGGCCCACTCCGGTGGCTGCACGAAGTGGACGGGGAGGAGGAGGATTGGCAGCAGTGGTCAAGGGATCTGCCCAAGCTGCCTAGGAGCTGGGTGACGTGGGGTTGGGGGAGAAAGATACGAACAACTAGGATTACTTAATGCAGTAATACTTCCATCGAAGAAACTCTATATGGAACTAGCTAATAAACAACCTTTCAATAAAGCTGCTTCCCTATAGCTGCCACCTCCATTCTTGACTCATCGGTATATATAAATAGCATAGTGGAAACCACACTTATCATTCAAGAGTAGGTGTGCAGCTCTCGTCATCTTTTACAAATACACTGATCGAGAGAGAATAGGTCATGCGCACATAGATATAGGTCATGCATGTGCCTTGTGCAATAGGAATGAGAAACATCCGGAAAGAAAAAACAGGGCAGAAAGATTCTCAAAGAGTCCCATAGCATCACATGGAGGGCCTCAATGCAGGTTATAGAAACAGCACAAACGGGTGCTTGTCGACGAAATATCCTCGGCAGTCTACCACGGGGCTACCCACGGTAGTTATTTAGGCAAAGGGCTATCTAAAACTAGCGATCGAGCGTGACACAGAACGGGACAAACGGGTTTATCTAGGTTCGGGCCGCGAGATGCGTAATACCCTACGTCCTGCGTCTTTGTGGATTATATTGCCTTGAGAGTACAAGATGTC
>DXKC01066817.1:0-10351 GCA_031170775.1 Cymbopogon citratus
CAATTTTGTCTTGATAGGATCAGTAGCTCCTTGAGCACTGCCCAGGTACTCCAATATTATTGTGCAAAGGAATTGGACTTCTTCCGATAGACGCTGAGTATATACCTATGATTCAAGTGCTCCAGATCTTCACTAGGACACTTTGTGAGCAATGGGTTGAAAATATGGTCTTCATCAATGCATTAAAGGTAGTTGTAGCATTATTAGAGCCCAAATGGAATCACTAAACTCCCAATGTCCATGGTGGAGTCGTAATTAAATGCAGTATTGGCTTCATCCTCTGGTGATTTGATTATCCAGAACGCACTCATCCAACTTGGTAAAGCAGAGCACACCATGCACGAAATTCGTCCATCAAATTAATCTTGGGAAGTGGGTACTTTAATTTGTCAATGATTGTGTTATTTATGTTAAATTGTGTACGTAGCTAGTCTACACGGAAACAATATGACATATATCCATTTTCCTTTGTAGACAAAAGATGGATGGAAGCAAAGGGCTATGACAATATAGGCTTATCCCCAACATTTTCCTTTGATTTTAAGCTCAGTTTCATCTTTCTCTGTTGAGTATAGCGATATATATAGACTTCATCGTAGGAAAAACCAAGGGAGAATTTTGTGATTCAAAGCCCTCTGTGGTGGTAAACCCCAGTGGATCTTGAAAATATATAGCAAGCATATCGACCATATATTTATCATTGAGAGCTGCTTGATGTGTCTGGATCGATGGCGCACTTTCTCTGATGGAAATGATGCTGAGGCCGGAGGTCACTGCCAAATTATGCTGCGGGCTGATTAGCGAGGGGGGGGGGATCGGGTAATGTGCGTGGCTAGGCCGGGCGCGCCCTTTTTTTCGGGCAGGCCAACTTTTATCAATTAGTCGAGAAGGAGGTTTCATATAGCACTGACAGTTAGATAACCACTCGTCACAAACGCTTTAGTAAAAGGAGGCAGGTTATTAAGAAATATGTCTCTAATATACAACTTGTCTCAAATATTTGTTATTTTTTAGACTGGTAATAAATAACCGTCTATGATACACTTCATAAATCAGAACACCCATCTCCATTATTGAGTTATCATAGACAGATATACTGTAGACAACGATTTCGGAGACAGTTTGTTATATTAGCCGTCTAAATTGATCTTTTCTGTGATGGTTTGTGATAGCCATCTCCGATAGACTCCATTTTTGTTTCACTCTGTACTAGTGCTGCCCCCATAGAAACAGCCGAAACATCCGGGGTGGCGCTATCCGGCATATATAGGCGGCGCACTGGTCTTCACATCGGACAAAGAACCACAAGCGTCGACGCGAGCCACCTCGTGGTGCTCACCGGAGGCCGCCATATATGACTTGCATGTCCTGCGCCAACGAACATGTCGGATCAACTTAGGCGGCGCACACCGGTTGGCGTCCACCCAACTCAGGTCCTAGGGGTGAAGATGGGCGACGCCGATGCCTGCCCCTTGGGTTTTCACTATCGCCACCACTGGAAGGAGGCAAGGAAAGGGATCATCTCCATGCGATCCATTTTGCGAGACTGTAATACGCACTGGGTAGACCAGACCTCGTTTCACCGGAGGTTCCTCTGAGATCATGGTTGGAGGCAAAACGACGATGAGATTGCGAATTGCATGAATCAGCTTAGGATTGAGTTGAGGCACCAAGCCTTTAGACGGAAAACCGAGTAGTCTTCTCTGTTTCTTGTGGGTGCGTGAATCTGCTCCACCCAACCGTACGGATTCAACAGATTCTCTGCAGTTGATACCTTGAAGCTCAACGTCGACCAACGAAGGGAGGATGGCAGCAAAACAGACGCCTGCCTTGTCCAACGATGACAATGCAGACGGAAAGAAACCTCATCTCCAGGAGGACCGGCTGTTGCCGCTAGCGACCCGGATTTCTGCAAATTTTATTTCTTCCGCCGCAGGTATGAAGGCTTCTTGGGCTAGATCGATGAGCTCAACAACTTGTCATAATAAAAATGGGGCCTTTGTGTCCAGACGCATGCATATGTCATACCGATTGACTCAAAGACTGAAAGATATGTGTACGTCCAGATGCAAATGCAATACTAATTGCCAATTGCCATACATATACAGCATATGTACAGGAGTGAAGAGTGAGTGATTATTGCCATATAGGAGCTGTGCTTGGAGCCTAAATTTGTCAACCAAATTACCTTGTAATCATCTTTTTAATATTGCAACAACAATTCATGCATGCACATCCAGAGATCATCAATCATCCAATCATCAATCATACATGTGAACATCAGAACGATATGCATGACAGCACATGTTTATCTCACACGCCACATCTTGCATGGGGATACAGTGCCTAGCAGGATCTATCAAGTCAATATTCACAAAAAATAGGATCTATCAAGTCACTGAGATCTTGAAGTCCTAATGAATGAACTAATGAGAACCATCAAAATATGTGCAATATTTATATCTTCAAACAAATTTATCAGAAAAGTATATTCAACAATCTATCTAATAATAGTAGCTTTATATTGTAAATATTAATATTATTTAATAAATGATGGATCAAAGTAAAAAGGTGTTGACTTTTTGGGAAGTGAGAATGACATCTATTATGGGACGGATAGAGTATATGCGCTATTAATTACTATATCTGTGTATTACATAAATTTGGTCAAAACTAAAATATGTTTGAGTTTAGCACGAAATTATAGAATGATATTTTTGTGCAGCGGGAGTAACTGTTTCTATCACTGTTCATGGAGCAGTGATTATATATTGCAGTTCTAAAAACCATAGAAAACATGACTTGAAAAAATGAACCATCATAGATATGACCATTTATTTATAGCAAATGTCAGTACAGGCATTATTAGGTAGAGCACCCCCCGCGATCTGCATCACCAACTAGCTAGAGAAAGCACAATCTCTTACTACTACGCCTCAAGGCAGTGTCCTCGAGTGCAATGCGCCGCGCACTTCGCCATGCTGCTGTAGACAGTACCATCGTCTTTGCAGATGTAACTTGCAGTATGATATATTGCGGAGGGCATCTCGCTAGAAGCTTCTCCATTGTTGGCAATTGTGTGGTTTGCTGCCCTTATCGTGGTCATCATCCCGCTGCTACCGTCCGTGTCGTCCTCTTTGGTTTGGCCTAATAAATGTCAATCGAGTTACATGCAAAGTTAAATCAGAACAAAATTGTGCGCATGTTTATTTACACTAAAATAAAATGACTCTAGCTAGCTAGTTAGTCAATTACCTCTTAGTATGCGTGCATGAATGACTGAGGATGCCACAAGAATCATTGAAAGCAGCAAGAGTCCATAGATGCTGGTGTGCTTCAAGAACTTCTCCATGGGTTATTGATAAGAGTAATATCAGTGATGTGTTTTGTATTAGCTGTTGTGCCTTATGATTAGATATATATACACTCCATAGAAAACATAGCTCTACTTATATTTGTGTCTATAGATATAGATATAGATATAGATAAATTCTAGAACTATCTATATGTTCTATCACCTGTCTATCTATCTATCTATCTATCTATCTACCTACCTACCTATCTGTCTGTCTGCCTATCTGTCGTCTATCTACTGCTATCTATCTATATATCTATCTATCTTTCTATCTATCTGTCTACTGTTTACCTATCGGTCTGTCTATTTGTCTTCTATCTATCTATTTTTATGTCTAACTACTTATCTCTACCTATTAGTCTATCTATCAATTATCAATCCATCTATCCCTCTACCTACTAGTACTATAGAGAGATCATCACAGTCGGTTCGTACCCCCTAACCGTCGGTTTTGGCAATCAATGGTGAAAAGTTGATGGTGATTCCCATGACCATCACCACCGGTTTGAAACCGACAGTGATAACACATTACCACCGGTGGTTTGTCTCACCAGCTGGGGATAATAAGGATTTCCTACAATCCAACAAATAGACCAACAAATAGCGATGAAAATTATTTTAATCCCAAAAATACCATTGTTGGTCATAAATCCCATGAATTTTTGCACAAAAGTACGGGTGTTGTGTGCTGGTCGATTTTGAACCCAAGACCGGTCTCCTCATGTGTAGCTCCTCTAACCACTCTATCCTAAATTTACTTGTGTCTATATTCAAACAGATCAATTATAGACTATAAAATGATGTCAAATAGAAATTGCGTACACTAAAAAGTTGTAGACCACATTGGGATCTACAACTTTTGATATAAAGCTTGTTCTCATCCGACATTGTTTGAAAAAGTTATAAACTTTAAGTTATAACGGTGTAACATGTTTATCACCCCGCTCGATCATACAACAAGCCATTTTGGTGATGTGTTGGGCCGTAGAAATTTATAATCTATAGCAGGCTATTTAAAACTGTGGTTAACCATGCTTTTGAACCACCCATCCTCAACAATAAGGATTCATTAATCACAAAGAGGGAGGCTCACTCTTAACTGTGAGCATGGTTGATATGTTATTTTACACTGTATTAACATAAAAATCTTTAACGCAAACCTACTATTCTGTCGGATTCCTACTATCCTTGTGTACAAAAACATTAACAACCCACATTGTTGCATATGTCATTATTCAAATTTAACATTTAAACATGTCCACCCCATACAACAAGCCTAGCATGATTTTACCCATCCAAACCTGGTTTCAACGGTGATATCACAAATTCTACTAAACACAAACATAGGATTGTGTAGACAGTCAAAATTTGATTAGAGAATTGTAGATCGATGGATTGGAAAATTAGCACAAACAAAAGAAGCAAATTTGGCTTTAATTGGTCATGTGTTTTCCAACATCCTAAAAAATGATCTAGGCTAGTTTTGGAAATTGGTTCAGGCCAGTTTGTGTAGTCAAAGCTGTCCCTGGCTAGCATCAGGCCACCAGTGATCCATCGTTCATATCCACCATCAGCCATTCAGGCATCAGTCGTCCGAGGCCACAAAGGTACACAAACCCTTTTTTTATTCTATGTCAATTGATTATTGGATTGATAAATTGAAATGATATTTTATTCTTTGCAGATATATTGAAATATGAAGAGGGGTGGTGATATTGCCTCTCTTTTTCAGAAATATGCATCAAAGAAAAGGGCTCCATCTCGTTCTGTGGCTGCTCCTGCAGTAGAACAAATCAAGAAAAAGGCTTCTTCTCCATCTTCCATTTTTTTCCTTAATTGTATTGTGCGATTCAAATACTTTGTATACCGACGTGTTAAATTCATAGCGCTAATTTAGCTATATATCCTAGCTACGCCACTTCGAGCAGCCCAGCGCTCCAGCACCCGCACACAGGACGTCCGTTCTTAGAGCCCCGCTCCCAAGGTCGTTCACTTGTGTATTTAATTGAAACACAAAGATGGGACTAATAACAGTAGAAAAGAGATGGCTATACTACTCTTATTTGACACATGCATATGCTAATCTATCCATATACTCTTAGAAATGTTTTATCTCTCTTCATATAAAGTATCCACATCATTCCTTACAAAGTGCCCCCATCGAATGTCCCTTCTCTTCACATAAGTGTCCCGCGAACTTACAAACCTTTCATACAGGCAATCCATATCATATCTTATTAATTACAAAGAAATATCTAGGTCGTCACTATTATGTGCAATACTTTTAATCTTTAATCTACTAATGTTATAGTCATCTGCATAGGCATATTGTTTCATTACCTATTATTTTATAATATAATTAATATATTTTATTGATTTTTCTTCTATTAGGTAGCTTACTCATTCTTACCATGTCTTCTACATGCAAGGTGTCCATGTTAATTCGCCCTAAGTAACCTCACCTGATGTTCTATCTCTTCATACAAGATGCCCATGTCACTCTACCCTAAGTAACCCCACTGGATATTCTTTCTCTTCATGCAAGGTGTCCACATCATTCCAACCAAGTGTCCCACTAACTTCCAATTCTTTCATAAAAGCTATCTATGTCATCCCTTATTAATTATAAAAAAATGCACCTCATATCTATTATGTGCAATAATTTTAATCTTTAATCTACTATCGAACAAGTCATCTACATACGCTATTTGATTCATCACTTATTTTTATAAATACCATCACATATTCTATTGGTTTTAGTCTTCTATTATAGCTTATCATTTTTTTACTAGATTTGATACGATAAAATAACATACATGTCAAATTCATAAATACATATAATATACAAAGGGTGGATTTAATTTTCTATACTCCCAGGAGTAACAACTCTATCTCCAATGAGCCACATTGTGTCTCGGAGTAGGTAATCATTTCCAATATACAAAATACCATATGGTAATGATATATATTTTTAATAAAATCTTGAGGCAACGCCTGAGGTATGCATCAAGTTTAACTAGTAGGATTAATTACCTTGGAGCAAGTAGAAATAAAAGAACTCGAGCTGCAACGATACGCCAGCAAATGCTAGTACGTCTGAGGCCGCGGGTGGCCTAGCGCTCGTCCTAGCTAGCTAGGAACCGGTAAGACCATCTAGAATGCTAAAGAATCTAGTCAAGATTGATGCTAAATAGCAGGTACTGAAAAAGTTAAAAGTAGGGAGAAGGTTGTGGATTGTAGCATTGGCCACGATCCCAAAATCACGGTCAAAATTAAACGCGCAAAAACACCATGATGTGCATGATCCAAAGTAGTAATGGAACATTCATTAGCAACACAGCGGACACTACAAAGCCAACAAACCTAGAATCGCTCACACCGCATTGATGAACCGAAAATAGGATACTCAAACAAGTTTCTGGTCCAAAATACTCAAGCCAACTGGTAACAAGAGTATCTTAATCCGCAGAAACCAACGCAATAAACGGAACGCAAATGAGAGCTAAAGACGCGGCATTCTGACAACAATAGATCTCATGGAATCCAAGCCCTTCCAATGGCCATCGACGTGCTGACGAACTCGGTAACGCACGTGCCAGAAAAAGTCAGCGACGCGACGGCACCGGCAACGCTACGTCAGTGATGTAATAGAACTGGAAGACTATTCGTATTCTGTCCATGCCAACGGTGTTCTGCCTACCGTACTGTGACTGCAACCTGCACGTACTAGTTCAAAAGAAGTGGATCGGAGCTAGCTGACGCCTAATTGACAGCGCAGCTTCATCATTGCATATGCTAAGTTAAATAGAAGGATTATTACTCGTCTTGGAGCAAGCGGAAATTAAACAAGTGTAGCTGACGTCGAATGATATATGATATGATCCAAGAAGGTTGAAGAAAATGAGCGAATGTGCCCAGAATATATAATACGGGGGTCACCATTACTTGAATGATATCACTCCACAGCAGACTGCGATCGCACCGTCAGGGAATTTCGGCTTTTCTGCAGTGCAAATTTCAAGTTCGCATCGCGATCCTTTCCGAGCATGCTCTGAGTTTTTTATGACGAACATACATATATCAAAATCACGAACGCGTATGTATATCGCGATCGCACGTACATATACTTGTCTAGTAGTTAATTCAATAGAACTCATCTCGATCGGTGACATACATATAGTGGCAGGCGAAAAGAAATATACAAGTTGAATACTACTCGTCAGGGCCGGGGCCATCGGACAAAGACAATACTGAGACATGATTATTACTTGAATATATAATGGCAGCCATGTCATGGCGTGGCGTGATGAACAAATACAACTTACACTGGACAAAGTACGCTATTCTGTTTTACAGTGGGTGAAAGCAGTCGAAAGCGTACCTGGTCACATCAGTCGACCTGATGAACATGGCCGCAATTAACCCGTTGAGAATATATTATAGCCCCATTATTTGGTACTCCCTCGGTCCTAAAGCAATTTCTCATGAAGTTTGACGACTTGATTTATAGAAAACACATGCAACATTTGTATTTTCAAATAATTTTATTAAAAAACAAGTATAAACATCTTTCCGATGATATTAATTATGTAACATAAATATTAATAATTTTTAATATATATTTACTTAAAGCAAGAACGACAATTATTTTGGGACAGTGGAGTATAGCTCAGCCTCACAAGTATTTAGGGGTGGATCCAGTGTGCAAGTGTGTTGTCACCCGACAGCAACGCCTGCAAGCCAAGTACGCTTCTCTGATTTACAGTGAATGACAACAGTGTACCTGCTTACATCAGTGCTACTATCTCTAAAATCAGACTGTCCTCTCAAATTGATAAGTCAAAACACGAGATTTGTAGCGAAAGCTGATTGCCTTCCCACTTGCATTGGAGTCTCTCTCTCTCTCCCTCTCTTGCTTTTAACATGCGCTTTAGGGTGCACATACCTTCTTGCACTCAGCAAAGCTTTTGCCAACTGCCGCACTCGGCAAAAAGCCCTCGGCGCACCATTGATTCGCAAATATGTCATTGCCGAGAGCCGGATGTTGAGCACTCGGCAAAAAGTTTGCCGAGTGTCCACCGGAACGCTAGGCTAAGAAAAGTGGCTGTGACGGAGGCTGCCCACAATGACGGTGAATTTGATGAGTGTTGAGATGATGACACTCGGTAAAGAAATTAACATATATATTTTTTAAAAAAAATATTTGCCGACTGTCGGCCGCGGACACTCGGCAAAGAATTTAACATATATTTTTATAAAAAAAAATCTTTGCTGGTAGTCAGCCACCTGGCACTCAGCAAAACCTTAATATTTTGCCGAGAGCTCACCTTTGCTGAGTGCCGGCACTCGGCAAACATCCTTTTTGCCGAGCGCCTGACATTTGGCCCTTGGCAAATGAACAGCCGAACAGGCACTAGGCAACGAGGCTTTCTCCGGTAGTGTTATCCTTCGCTGTGTAATCCCCGAGAGGGATAGGAGCCAGGTGTTTCCTGTGTGTGCCCCCGGTTCGGCTAGCCGGGCTTCCAGATTTTCATGTACATATAACTTCTTTCCTTCCTTAATTGATCGCTCTTGTCAGGTTTTCGAAAAAAAAAAATTGAGCTATATCACGAGGGATGTTCTTCATAGTTAATGTCTAGTAGGCTGAAATTCACATGTACGAAGGATGTTAAACCAGTACGAATGAGGATTTTTTCATGTTACTGCATAATTCACATGTTTTATTTATATACTGATGCATACATTATTTACGTATAGGTTGTTTTGGATTAATATGCCAGTTCATACAAATTGGTTGGTTTTATGTAACTTTGTTACTTCAACTACAGTAATAATATAATGTGAATGTGAATTATGTACGTTTTTTCTGTGTATTATCCAATTACTGCAAGTCATGATTGTCAGTCGACAAGCTTAGGGTCATAGGGTTTCAGGTTTGATCTTCAACCTTTGGAAGAACACTGCTCACTTGTACTATGAAACCCTATAGACAGTTCCAACATTCAACATGTTTCAAACAACAAAGTAGTAGTCTGCTGCATACAACAACACATCACACTTGCTTCCATGTTTCTGTAGCACAATATCCCAATGGAATTTGGACTTGGGCAAGTGAGGTAAGAAAAAGGGTCAAAAAAAACTTCTATATATATGTATGAGATCAGCTAAGAGCTGAAGAATAACACATATTTACATGAAAAAGGAGGGAAATTGACAACTGTACATATAGAGAACCAAGATGAAAATCATATTACATCATGCATCTGCACTTTCCAATTGACCATGAAATCTAAAGGCTTTTGATGTATTACACTATTCTTATTCTTATAGTATCACCTTCCTTTAAGTGCCTCGTGTTCCCTGCGAAAACATCAAGTTTTGTTAGAACTATACAGGAGATGAGCATTATGTCCAGATACAGATTTCTGAATTTTTTTCCCTACCTTTTTGGTAACTACAGTTTAATAGCAACATAGGCTCCAGTTCCAGCTATAGCACCTAGCGGCGTTGCCACCATGTAGATCCAAATCTGAGTGTATCTACCAATGGCAATTGCTGGTCCAATTGTGAGTGCAGGATTCATTGATGCTCCTGTTGACGGTCTGCTCACACACATTAACAAGTAAATTCAGAGTATATTTTTGTGAAATTTCAAGTGCACAAGAAATCTCCTAATGGAAAGTACTTCTGAACAATTTCATATGCTCATACCCGGCGACAAGAGCATTCATCACTATTGTTGCCCCAACTGCCACTGCTATCAACTCTTTCACCTGAAGATTTATGAGAACATCATTATTAGCGTTGGCTTTCATACAATGGGAAGAGGGAAACATGATTGGAAGGTCGAAAGCAACATAAAACTTACTGCATGAGGATCAGTGGCCAGAGCGGTGACGACGAACAGAAGCACGAATGTCGTGATGAACTCAAGGAAGAAAGCTTCAGCAGTGCCAACCTTTGGTATGGTGTTGATCCCAGGGTTCACTGGATGAT
>DXKC01066826.1:0-15314 GCA_031170775.1 Cymbopogon citratus
ATAAATTATAAAATTTGAAATCAAATACCTCTTTGTAATAGACGCGGACAGAGTGGCCTGGTGAAAACTGGCTGAGCTCTGAAACTCGGCATGGCTCTACAGTACATTGCGTTGCAACCACAGGATGATGGGTCAAGACGACAATCCGGCTCTCTTTCTTCCTGTCCGGTAGGTAGGACCTGATGGCATCCCACTGTTCCATGGTGCACAGGTCTTCCAGAACGATGAGGTACCTATTGTTATTTTCTATCTGCGCAAACTCCCTGATGAGGGCACCCTGAGTGGCCTGCTGCACCCTCTCCAGCGCATGAAGACCTATGTTTATTGCTTCTTGTTCTTCTTGGAAAAAGTGGGTGAAGAACTGAGTCATCAAGCTCTGAAGAAACTTGTGAGGATTGAACGGATGCATTAGCTTCACCCAAGCGCAACATTGGAAGTGCTTGTGGACTCTTGAGTCACTGTACATCTTCCTGACGATGGCTACTTTCACAAGATCACCTTCTGTACCGCAGACAGAAACCACACGAACTTCCCTATCCTCCTTAGTGATCAACCCGGCGAGATCTAAGAGGCCACTCTTCTTGACGGCATTGATAAGAACGTCAAATGAGCTCGCAGCCGTCTTCTGCACCGGAATCAGATCCATGGTGGGAAGCATGGGTTTGGAGGCCGAGTCGGCGATTAGGTTGTACTGAATATTCCTCTGGCTAATGTCCACCACCCGAGCCCTGAGCAGTGTTGTCTCAGCGACCGCTTCGTCCACCGGCAGTGGTGCTCCACTCTTGCCACATGAAGGCAACAGCCGGAGCCACCATTTTCTCTTCTTTGTGTCGAGGTGGAGGACAAAATCAATGTTGTCCTCCACATCATTGGACAGCTCGCGGATCTGCCGGACCCAGATCCTCACGATCTTGTTCTTGACATGCTCCTCAGTGGCTGTGTCCAGGAATGACTGCATCATGTCGAACTCTCCAGTGATGAACACCAGATCCTGCTGCACGGTCTTCCACTGCTCCGCCTCCTCCTTGATGGCGGACTTCACCTTGTCCGCCAGCAACTGAATTGCCGTCTTGGAAATTCCAAAGGCAAGGTCCGCCATTGTTGCTTCTCTCCCCCTCCCACTCTCCTCTGTGTTTTTCCTTCTTTTTTCGTGTGTGGTGGAAGCTGAGGCTCAGAATGGCGCAGCAACTACGCATCTGTAGATGACATTATAAAGGGGAGATCATCCATATAGAAAAACCTCAAGTTTGGATATCTTTAAACAAGATTACCTTGACCAGTGGGAACGGCTAGGACTTGAGGTCCTAACAAACTAATTTGATCTGTAGACTTCACTAACTTGAGATGCACACATAAATAGTTTTACACCCTTCATCATGCAAAAAATTGAATCCAACAGTTTAACAAAACCCGATCTTGCCCCTCATTAATTTTGATGGGGAGAGTAATTATTTTATTATTTTCCTTAGTTAGCAGATGGAGAGAGTTGTTTGTAAGGAAATGAGCATGCTGTTAACAAATAATGCGGAGAGATATTGGGGGATTAGGTTACTCAAAATACATAGTATTTTGTAATAAATTTTAAAACTTCAATCTCATATAAATTATAGGATCAATGGAGAATAGCCAGCTGTGGACACTGCTACAAAAATGATTTTAGGAAACAATCTCTCTAATTAATAGAGGCAGGCATATAGACCAGCTCCATAAATTGGCAGACGGTCTCCATAAAATGTCAACTCTGAAAATCATTTACGTCATAAGGTATGGCTGTCTCAGTAAATCATCGATTTACAAAGACAGTCGCCTTAGAAAGCTCGTCTTCATAAACCAGTTTTCATAGGAGGTCATTTTAAGATACTCACATCTAAGAATAGATTAAACTTGAATGGTTATCTCTAAAATCAATGTCTTAAAAAGTAATTCATAAACTTTGATGTTAAGTTAATTATTTCGAGTTAAAAACTATTATGTTCAGATCATATATTTTGAAATTTAAAATTTTAAACATGGTAACTAAAGTTGTGGTTCACAATACTATGCACTTCTTTATAGTCAACATGTTTTCGATTTGAAGTCAGTCGGGAGTGCAGAATAGCATGCTCGGCGTTCTGAGTTGAAATTTGCAATGGCTGGCTGTCTATTACTGTTCCCTTGCAAAATGTACTTGTAGACTTGATAATTGGTACTTATTTTGTCCTAAATTATAAGTTATCTGTTTCTTAATTAACATTTTGTTATGTATTTAGATACGCACTATACCTAAATGTATAGAAAAAATAATATCTAAAAAGGTAAAATAATTTACAGTTTAGAATGGATGCAGTGTATACCTAAATGGACGCAGATTTGGTGCTAGAGACTGAGCTCAGCGTTTATTCAGTTGACCGTCCAAACAAAATGGTGATGGACTGAACTTAACTTTTACTCAGACCGTTTCAAATTATCGTTCGTTTGACTTTTTCAACCCCAAGTTTGATTACTCGTTTTATTTAAAAATTTATACGAAATGTCACTTCTTTTGTTGTGGTATGCTTTATTAATAAAAGTTATATAAGAATGACTTAGGTTTGACCATATTTGCATAATTGTTTTTGAATAAGATGTGTGATCAAACATAAAGTTGAAAAAGTTAAATAAACTATAATTTGGAATGGAGGGAGTATTCAGTTGACCATCCAAAACAAAATGGTTATGGACAACTGGATTGCAAGAGTTAACTTAGATTGCATGTTTCGACAACAAGCAGTCCGTCGGTTACTAGGCCAGTCTCAGTGGAGAGTTGACTATCAATTTATTAGTAACCTGTTGTACCATGTGGTCACCGAGAATATGATAATCCAGCACTATGGACCCTTTGGAAAAAGCTTATACATGGCGTACTGTGTCGAAATTTGCAATCGTAGCTGTCCATTTCAGCTCCATGCAAAATATACCTTTGGATTTAATAATTTGCACTTCCGTTATCCTAATAAGTTAAATGGAGAGAAACATTATGTATCTATAAAATTAAAACATTTTACAATTGCAAACGATGGAATATAGTATATTGTTGTGGAGGCAGATCTTGCGCTGGAGACTGATTATATCATATTTAGGGCCTATTTGGTTTCCAGGACTAAAACTAAAGTGGACTAAAATTTTTAATCCCTTTTTAGTAGCTCTTGATGGACTAGTAAAACTGTGTTTTAGTCCCATTTTAGTCCTTCTGTTTGGCAAATAAGTCACTAAAATGACTTATTTTTAGTCCCTAGCCATAAGTTGGTGGGAACCAAACAGGGCCTTAGTTCACCGTCCAAATAAAATCACAATGGACAAGTGGATCACAATGGACAAGGATAATTTCTACTTCCTTTGTCCTAAATTATAAAGTTATATTGTGTGTTAATAATATTTGCTATGTATTTATTTATACACTATGTCTAAATACATAGAGAATTATATATCTAGACAGAATAAAATAATTTACAGTTCAAAATGGATGGAGTGTATAGTGACACGGATGCAGATCTAGTGCTGGAGGTTGAGCGTTGGGGGAGCACCAAGGTTTAGGCATTCTGCCCATGCCGAATTGGTGCAACCACCGCCCAACCCCACAGGCTGACCGAGTCACGCTATGGATCCTCACCCTAACCAAATGCTATCGGTGCCGATAGCACGCGGTTTATGCCGATTGGGAGTATCAGTTCGCCTAACGTGCCGAAGACTCGGCCCATTAACCGATGAGCCATATCGGCAATGGGGAGGCGGTATCTCTTGTCTATGTATGCAGGATGTGACAACGGCGAAAACGTATTGAGCGAGAGGCGAACGACACCAGCGCGTGGGATCCAGCCCCTGTCAGTTGGTATGGCGGCAAAGGTGACTTTATGGTGAAAAGACGGCGCTGCCCCTGGAGCCGAGGCGAATATACCCGAGAAACGTGCACGTTAGCAAGGCCATTGCGGGCATGACTGTTGCCTGCGGGCATGTATAAATAGGGCCCTGGAGGGTTTGTAAGAGAGAGGAATAAATGAATGAAAGAGCACTATAGTTCGGATCCACTCATGTTCGGTTGTGTTCTCCATTTGTCTATCGTTCAGTGTCTCGGCCACCAGGGTTCTTCCTACTGGGCCGAGAACAACACTGAGCTTATTCGTCGAAACAAAATGAGATGACGGACAATTGATTCTCACAAGAGATGCGTTCAGCGTTTCGCAAAAAAAAAAAAAGGAGATGCGTTCAGCAATTAACTATCCATGGATTGCACATGCCCTAATAATTAACCAGCTGTACCATGGTGTCGCTGAGAACATTGGAATCCAGCACTATGGATATGTTAGAAAAGCGTGTGCTTGGCGTACTGTGTTGAAATCTGCAATGGTCACCAGCCATCTCAGCTTCCTTCTAAAATGTTCTTGTGGACTTAATAATTTGTATACTTCCTTTAACCTAAGTGATAAAGCGGATGATATATGTCTAAATGTGTCTTGAAAAATTAAAACAATTTACAATTTAAAACATCTTTTTTAAATGGCGGCCTTAATTTGGCCGCTGCCTTCAAGGAAGCGAGAGCGGGAACCAGGGTTCGAGCTACGGCCAGCTGGGCCGCTGGCTCCCACCGGAGCAACTCAGCCACGGCGCCCCTTGCGCATCTGCACAATTTAAAACAATTGGAGTATACGTTGTTCTATGGGCACAGATCTAGCGCAGGAGACTAAGTTCATTTAACAAAATATTTATATTAGTTCACCGTCAAAGAAAATGATGATGGACAACTGGATCGCAATGGTTGCGTTCCATCTTCCGAGATCGAAGAAAATTGATTAGTGGACGTGCACTTGACCAAATCATATTAGCCCTCCCCCGAATGATGCAGTAGGAACAAGAGCCACATGGAAGCCTGCACTGGGCACTGGATCATGTTCTCATAACTTGGGACTGTATGTGTAGCTGTTTGACCATCTTGAATTGCGATGCCTCGGGCACATGGCACGCACGCCTTATTTGCTGTTAGTCCTATAGCCGCTCCGCGTTGCTCAACGGTCTCATTCATCGAATCATGTTTTACGAAACTTCTGACAGTTTTAGTTGCATGTGGTGCTGGTGCTCTGGATCTTGTGTGTTGTTACAGTATCTTAGTTTACTATTGTACTGATCAGAGGCTGTAACAAAGGCAACAGTAAGATGCATATGTCTCTAATGACCATTAAAAGAGGCAGCTGCCATTCTAAGCGTCAATCTTTAAAAATTAGTTAACAGAGGTTATCTTATAGTTTCCGTCTTTAAAAATATT
The DNA here is from genome assembly GCA_031170775.1 of Cymbopogon citratus. NCBI lineage: Eukaryota > Viridiplantae > Streptophyta > Magnoliopsida > Poales > Poaceae > Cymbopogon > Cymbopogon citratus. Next base: position 5,276 of record DXKC01066826.1, read on the forward strand.
TTTAAAAATATTTCATAACTTTCAATAAGTTGTTGCGGCGAGGACCAATTGAAAAGAATATTGGAAAAAGTCTACATAACCCCCTCAACTATTAACTGTGGACTACTTCACCCGCTGAACTATAAAACCGTATTTTCTACCCCGTGAACTATTCAAAATCGGTCAAATAACCCCCTAGGTGGTTTTGGATGGTGGTCAACTATTAAAAACACTACTACAGAAATGATTTTGCAAGACACCCCAAAAACTTAACCGAAGCGGACACATTTTTTTGCCCGCCGCGGTAACCGCCACGGTAAATCCCACGATTTACCGCAGCGGGCATTTTTCATTTACCGCGGCGGGCACTTTTGCCCGCCACGATAAATCGATTTACCATGGCGGGCACCTTAATACGCCCGCCTCGAAAAATACTGTATTAACCGCGGCGGGCATTTTAAGGTGCCCGCCATGATAAATCGATTTACCGTGGCGGCCATCCTATAAGGCCCGCCGCTGTTAATGCTGAGGCCCAAGAGGCCCAAGTAAAGGCCCGATAACTGTCTTTGTATAAATACCGGGAATTAGGGTTCCTCCACTCCCCTCCTGCCGCCCTTCTCCACTCGACCAGCACACAGCGCGGTCGCACCCCTCTCGCGTCGCTCCTCCTCTGCCCGGCTACCTCTCTTCCACTCCTCTATCCCTTTCCACTCACTTCTCTCTCCCATGGGCGGCGCTCCACCTCCCCTCCCACCGCGGCGTGGAGGCGCGCTCCCCCTCCCCTCCCATGGGGCGCGGAGGCGCTCCCCTCCCCTAACATGGCGGCGCAGAGGCTCTCGGCCCGGCGGCGCTCGGCGCGGAGGGGGAGGTGGTCGGCGCGGCGGCAATGCCGAGGAGAGCACGGATCTGATGGAAACTGACCGGATCCGGTGGTGGTTGCTTCGGTGGCGCTGGTACAACTATTATCTCACTCTTCCCTCTTCTCAGATTAGTTGCGGATCCCATCCCTAACCCTACCTTCCTCACAGATCCGCGACGAGGTGGGTGCTTGGCGACCGGGGTGGCGGCGGAGGCCTCGATCACACCCCGGTGGTGCTCCAGCGGCAGGGGGCGTGGATTCGGCGAGACGGAGCTTCCAGGCGGCGGCTCCGACGAGTAGGAGCTCCAGCGGATTCTGGGCAGCGGCGGCTCCGACGAGCAGGAGCTTTGGTGGAAATCGGACGGCAACGTGCGGCCCAGGTTTGGGCCCATGTGAGCTTTTCTTTTTTTTTGTTTTCTGTAATTCATTTACCGCGGCGGGCGCTTGTTGCCCGCTGCGGTTGTTCGCTGATTTCCCATGACCTTTCGTTCGCGGCGGGCATGTTTGCCCGCTGCGGTAAACGTAAAGTGACCGCTGCTAAATTTTTTTTTTTTGTAGTAGTGAAATGGAAAATCCACATGATTAGTTTTGTTGGACTCCACATGATTAAATCTAAAGTATACCATATAATGTTCACTGTGTTGATCTAAGTATGTGGAGTCCAAAAAAATTGGATTTTCTATTTAATGATTTTCTTGTGATTTACTATAATTATTAAAAAATTAGAAAATAAATAAATAAGACAAAACCACCATCTAAGGGATTATTTGATCGGTTTTGGATAGTTCAGCGGGTAGAAAATCTGTTTTCGTAGTTCGGGGGTAAAGTAGTCCACCCTCAATATTTGTGGGGTTATGTAGACTTTTTTCAATCCATATTATAGCTCTTAAAATGGTCTACAACTATGTAGTTCAAAAGTGTTTTACTGGAAACTATTAAGTCTAAAAGTATTAGTCCTGTGTTCACCGGATGTTTTAAAATCTCAAACTAACCTCCGTGTGCTGGAAACTATTAAGTATAAAAGTATTAATGTGGGTTAATTTAGAGCCGTAGTATGAGAATCCAGCAGTATGGATCATTAAGAATAATAGCATGTGCATGAGTTACACCCAATTCGCAATGGCTGGCCGTTCATGTCAGTTCCCTTGCAAAAAATGTACTCATGGACTTTTATTTTGTACTTTCATTGTTCTAAATTATATAGGTTTTAAATTTTTTTTGGTATATAATATTGCTACCTATTTCGATAATACACTATACCAAAATATAATGAAAAATTATGTGTTTAGAAAAAGTAAAAGAAATTACTGTTCAAAACGGATGGAGTATTCATTGCTTTGGATCTGGCGATGGCGAGACCGAGCTTAACTTTTCTTTAGGTCATCGTCAAAACGAATTGATAGCGGACAACTGGATCACAAGGGTTGCGTTCTGACTTCCGAGATCGTAGCAAATTGATTAATGACCGTAGACTTGACCAATTATGTAAGCCCTCCCCCGAAAGATCCACCAGGGCGGCTGCTACTAGTGTGCTGCGAGAGGCACATGGAAGCGTGCACTGGGCAGTGGATCGATCACGTGCTCATACCATAGGGCTCTGTGTGCAGTACGTAGTAGTTTGACCATCATAAATTTTTTTTTGACGGGAAACAGGAGGGGCTCACCCCTACTGTGCTTTTATTGAATAAAAAAAACTGTTCTTACAAACTTACATCAGGATACAAAGAAGGTATAAAAGAAAATGAGCAAAATTACACATAAGCTTCTAGCCATTTGGTTAACTGTGTTTTAAAGGAGGGTTTTGCTCTAAGGATAACTTGAGCAAATTCAAATTTGAAGACAGCCTTGCATTGGACGATAGAGGGTTGCATCTGCTGGAAAATAGCATTGTTTCTTACTGACCAGATTGATCAACTCATTGTCATAATAATCTCCATGAAGAAAGGGATATGTAATTGATCTCTAAAGGATGAGAGCACTGTGAAAGGATCTTGAACATTCTGGATTTGAAGACCCAACGTGGCCCAGCAGTCTTGGGAGAAATTGCAGCCAAGGAACAAATGAACAAGATCCTCATCAATGCTTGAGGAGCAAAGCACACAAGAATAGTCAGGCAAATGCATATTCTTCCTTCTCAAAAGTTCTCTAGTGCTTAGTCTATCTTTTATAAGAAGCCAGAAGAAGAATTTTCTTTTATTTTGGCAGCAAGATTTCCAAAACCATCTATGGACTGGGTGAACATGCCGGACTCCACAGAGATGCTTGTATGCTTTTTTTGCAGCGAAGGAATTATTTCCCCAAATATAAACCCAGACATCATGCTCATCATCTGTTGTCAAGGATTGAATAATCAACTGAATCTCATTATACTGCTGGAAGGCTTCCTGAGAAAGTGGCAGGTGGAAGAGGGAGTGAAGTTCTGAAGAATTACAGACTGCTTGCACTGTAGTGTATTGATTTTTGACAAAAGAGAAAAGCCCTGTCATAGCTGTACTTAAAGATAAACCATTCCAAGTGTCCAGCCAAAAGAAGCAGGAGCTGCCACTGTGAATCGTTGCCATTGCCATTCCTTTGTATTCAGGTAGAAGCTTCTGAAGTAATCTGGCATTATGATATCTTGTTTCCCAAACCATTTGTACCCAAGGTATGTCAAGATGATTAAAGAATTTATGAAGATTTTTAAGAAACAAACTTTTGTTATGAACTTCCAGATTAATAGCACCCAAGCCTCCATTGTCTTTAGAATCACATACAAGAGACCAGGCTGCTTTTGGGGGCTTTTTAATGTTGATATCTAACCCACGCCAAAGGCAATGTTTTCTAAACTTATCAATCTGTTTAACCACTCCTTTAGTGAGAAGAAATGTAGACATTGCAAAGGTAGGTAGAGCACTAAAAACTGCATTTGTCAACTGAAGTCTACCGGCTTCACTTAGGAAACCTGAAACTGTCACCAGTCTCCTTTCACACTTAGAAACAAGTGGCCAATAATCAGCAATTGTGGGCCTAATAAGGCTGTGAGGCAAACCCAAATATGTAAACGGCAGAGACCCCTTTGCACAGCCAAGTGTTCTTGAAAGAAGGTGTAGCCTAACTTCGTCAACATTAACAGGAACCATCATAGATTTATGGAAGTTAACCTTAAGTCCAGTGGAATCAGCAAGAGTATTGATAAAGGCTTTGAGGAAGAACAATTCTCTGGCATCTGCTTTCATGAAAATAAGAGTGTCGTCTGCATATTGTAAAATAGGAAAGTCGTGACTCTGAGGTAGAGGGATAGGTGGAGTAAGTAGACCCAGATACTTAGATTGATTCAACAAATCTTGAAGGAAATCAGCTGGCAAAACAAATAGCAGAGGTGAAAGTGGGTCACCTTGCCTTACTCCTCTCCTGCAATGGAACACCTTACCAGCAACACCATTTAGCAAAACAGCAGAAGTACCAGAGTTGAAAATAAGTTTTATCCAGTTCAACCACCGTTCTGGAAAGCCTTTTTTCTCCATTATTTGTAACATTAGACTGTATTCCACCTTATCAAAAGCCTTTATCAAATCCAGCTTAAGAATAATGATTTCCTGCCTAGACTGATGACAAAGATGCATAAACTCCAAAGACCATGCAAGGCAATCCTGAATATATCTATGCTTAATAAAACCATATTGGTTCTTGTGAATAATCAGAGGTAGTAAAGGATGCAGTCTGTTAGCAACAATCTTTGTGATCACTTTGACTGAAACATTCAGTAAAGAAATTGGCCTGAAATCTGATACCTTGATTGCACTATCATGCTTGGGAACAAGAGTGATGAGGGAACCATTAATGCTTTGTAGGCAAATATCAACTGCATAAAAAGCATTGCAGACCTTATAGAAATTTTCACAGATAATTGACCAACATTTCTTAACAAAGTCTATGTTGAAGCCATCAGGGCCAAGGGCTTTAGCTGAAGGTAATGACTTGGCCACTGAATCTATCTCTGTGTGTGTGTGAAAGGAGCAATAAGAGCTGTCAAGTCAACATTAGGCTGCATAATTGAATCAAGATTAAAAAGAATTGCACTAAATTCAGAAATCCCAAGTCTTTCTTTAAATGATTGCCAGATGAGATCAGCTTTATGTTGATGATCATAAATAGAAACCCCAGCTTCATTATGCAGGCAGGTGATCAGATTTCTCCTATACTTGACGGTTGCATTAGCATGAAAGAATTTGGTACTGGCATCACCTAAGGTGACCCATTTAATCTGCCCTCTTTGCTTCCAGTAAATCTTCTGCTGTTTCAAAAGATTTTGTAATTTTAGTTCTAATAGATGCCTGAAATTCCATTTAGGTATGGAAAGATCCCTGAATTCCTCAATAACCTGCAGAAAGGTTAGTACAATTTTGACATTTGCAATTAGCAGCTTCAGATTGGAGATGGACTGCTTCCAAATTTTAAGACCATGTCTAAAGTTTTTGAATTTAGCACTGAGAGACTTAGCAGCATCAGTAATATGGGCAGGAGCAGTCCAATGTTGCTGAACCACAGAGATAAAGGAGGGATGTTCCAACCAATAATTTTTGAATCTAAAAAGGGAGCTTTTTGGTATCTTAGTGGAAATGTTAACTGCACATGGGACATGATCAGAGGCTTCCATAGGAAGAGGGAGAGCAAAAGTGTTGGGATAGGTAAGGGTCCAAGAAGCATTTGTGAAAAACCAATCAAGCCTCTCCAGAAGGGGTGACTGATGCTTATTTGACCACGTAAACTTTCTGCCTTTAAGAGGAATGTCAACCGATCCCAAATGAGAAATAGCTTCATTAAATAGATACATTTCAGTATGATCTCCCCAAGTAAATTTCTATCATCAAGTGATCTGTAAAGATTAAAGTCCCCAACTATTATCCAATCAATCTGATTAGGCATGCTTATATTTTTGAACCATCTAATAAAGTTTCTTTTTTCATGGTGTGTGCAGGGTGCATAGACATTAGTGAGGATCCAGTGGGCATTATCATGGAGAGAAAAGAACTCACCAGATAGAGCATAAGAGTTCTGAAAAATCAAATTCCCATGAAAAAGAACAGAATTCCAAACAATAAGAGCACCACCAGAGGCACCAACAAACGGCAAGAATACAAACTTATCACGTGCCTCGGTGATAGTAGCATCTTAAATGAACAAAGCTCAGTTCAAAAAAGAAAAGAAAAGAAGAAATTCAAGGAAGCAACATGGAGAAAGGAAGACAGGAATAGTTGATAGGCGAGGAAAGGATTGAATGGAGAGTCGATAGCGTTTATCCACTCCGGGCCAGCCAACAGATGTTTTTTTTTTGAGAAACAGAGCTTTCATTCATTCAGTTATAGGAGGATTACAATCACCCAATGCGAGTTTCAACAGCCACTCCGGAACGCCATCAAGCGAGAAAAAACACCGTTCAGTGGCAGGGACTTCCAGCGCAGCAGTGCGCCACCGAGTTTGCCTCCCTAAAGACCCAAGTGATTTTAAACTCAACAAAATTCCTGCTAAGCTCTGCTATATCAAAGCATATCCCGCCAATCGACGACTTCGAGTTTGATGGATTCTCCAGCATGGTCTTCAAAATTTTGCTATTGATCTCCAGGAGCACCCGATCATAGCCCATCTCCATCGCCAATTCGAGACCTTCTTTTGCTGCAAGCGCCTCTGCTATCATTGCATCAGCCACATCATCGTACCATCTTGCAGCTGTAGCACACACCGCTCCCAGGTGATCCCTAATGACCACACCTGCTGAGCCCGTGCACCTCTCTGGAACAAAACCGGCATCAGTGTTAACTTTAAACCACCCCGACTCCGGCGGTCTCCATTTAACATCCCTCGCTGGCTTGCTCATTTTGCCTGGTACCTTGAGAGATGCAAGGTCCACCAGTAAGGATGAGATAAACCTGGCTATTGCGGTGGGCTCCCAAGTTTTCCGGCCATGGCGCCGATTATTTCGTCCCGTCCACAAGGGCCAAGCTCCACACACAAGCCAGGTAGCCGTCGGCGACCAGCAGATATTCGCCTGGAAAATATCAGTCTCCCAGGAGTCCGGGAGAAGAAGCGGCACCCTCACACCGGACAGCTTCTTAACCTCTTGCCAGAACCGTTTCGCCACTGGACATGTGAAGAAAATGTGATATAGGGATTCTTCCGGGACACCACAAACCTCTTTCTCCGCATGCCGTCTTTTCATTTCTGATTTGGAGGGTAGAGAGTTGTGCATTACCCGCCACCAGAAAACATGAATTTTGGGCGGCACATTCAGACACCAGACTGCTACCCACTAGCTTGCTTTCTCTGACGACCTCGTCTCATTTGAAGCAGCCATCGCCGCAGTCGTCTGGTCCTCCTTGAGTAGTCTATAGGCTGACCGAACAGAGTAGTGGCCATGCTTTTCATACGCCCATGCACGTACATCCTCCTCCAGCCGGGAGCTTGGTTTGATCTTGAGCACCTCGTCAGCTTCTAGCGCCATGAACGAACGGCGGACAGCAGCCGCATCCCAAACCCTAGTCCTCGGGACAAAGAGTTCATAGACCCTCTCCGCCGACGCTGCTGGCATGCGTGCTATGGGTTTAAGTGATCGCAGGCCTGGTATCCCGTTGTCAGCCCAAACATTGACGTCGTCGGGACCGATTCTGTGGATCAGACCTCGGTTGAGCACATCTCTTCCACGAAGTATACCTCTCCAAACTGCCGAACTGCATCGCTTCTTTGTCGCCGAGAGGAAATTAGAATTAGGGTAGTATCTTCCCCTCAGAACCTGCGCACACAACGAGTCTGGTCTCATAATCAAGCAGCAACCTTGTTTACCTAGCATTGCCTGGTTGAAAAGAGAGAAATCTCTGAACCCCATGCCGCCTTCCTCCTTGGATCGAGTAAGCTTCTCCCACCTCAGCCAATGCATCTTATGGTTGTCCAGAGAGCTCCCCCACCAGTAGTTCGAGACTGCCGAAGTGAGCTTTCGACAAACCGATGGGGATAACTTGAAACAAGACATGGGATAGGTAGGTACTGCTTGAGCATTTGACTTCAGAAGCACCTCCCTGGCCGCGCAGCATAGGGTTTTTTCCGCCCACCCTCCAATAAAGCCACGGACTCTTGCTAGAACATAGTTGAAGGCATCCGCGGCCCCCCGCTCTGCTGCAGTAGGAAGTCCCAAGTAGCGCTCCCCCAGAGCTTCATTCGGGATTTGCAAATTCATGAGCACCTCATTCTTACAGACTTGATCACAATTGGTACTAAAAAAGACCGCAGATTTCTACTTGTTAACCAACTGTCTAGATCCCTTATTGTAGTCCTCCAGGATCGCTGCAACCCTGTCCACTCCCTTCTTCGATGCTTGAGTAAAGATGATGCAAGCGTCAGCAAAAAGAAGGTGGGAAATCCAGGGTGCATTCCTACTAACTCTGACACCCCGAAAGACATACAGGGGCCCAATGCTCTTGATCATACATGAGACCTTCCGAGCACAAAAGAAACAAATAAGGTGAAATGGGATCACCCTGTCTAATCCCTCTGGTTGGTGTGAAAGTGTCTGAAAAAACTCCGTTCACCCGGACCGAAAAGGTTATAGATGACACACACTTCATGACAAGCGAACACCAAGAGTCTGGGAAACTCAGCGCCTTCATAATAGCCTCTAAATAGTTCCATTCAACACGGTCATAGGCCTTGGTCATGTCCAGCTTGATAGCACAACTCCCAGTCTTCCCCTTTTTCTTCCTCAAATAGTGTATACATTCGTACGCAATCAAGACATTGTCAGTAATGAGTCGGCCAGGCACAAAGGCACTCTGTTCCACTGCAATGACATCCTCAAGAATTTGTCTCAGCCGATTGGCCATAGTTTTAGAGCACAACTTATACAGCACATTACAGAGAGAGATCGGGTGGTACTGAGCCAAGTTCTGCGGGTGGGAAACTTTTGGGATTAAAACCAAAAGAGTCTTGTTCACATCACCTGGGAGGTCACCACCGTTTAGGAAGCCCAAGATAGCTGGTAACACACTGCGCTTCACTAGTTCCCAGTGTGTCTGAAAGAACCCGGCATTGAAGCCATCAACCCCCGGTGACTTATTTGGCTTCATTTGAAACAATGCTTGTTCGACTTCATGCTCCGTATACGGCTGCTCAAGAAGTTCGCACACCATTCCTTGGAACCACACGACAAATCAGTTTAGGTTGTAGGACATCTTGAGCCGTGAACAGTTTCTGATAAAACTCCCGCATGATTCGTTCCAATTCCACCTGATCTGTAAAGGCATGACCATCATCATCATCTAGGAGCTTTATTCTGTTTACATGGCTCCTAGCACAGGCTTTGGCCTAGAAAAATTTAGTATTACGGTCACCATCCTTCAACCAAGAGATTCTTGATCTATGTTTCTCCATTGTTTCCTCTCTTGCCAACACCTCAGATAATTTAGCCATGACCTCTCGTTCCTTGTGTGTTGGACCACGATACAGGGTGCTGCTTCGCTCCGCTTCTAGTTTGGCCTGCAGCATCGAGACCTGTCTTTTAACTAACCCGAAAACCTCTCTGACCCATTTCTTCATAGATGATTGTAACATCCCAAGAGCATTTGAAACCGAGGACAGAGTAGAGGAACCAGGTCCTGGATCCCAAGCATCATGCACAAAATCCATATACTCCCCATGGCTCTTCCACATGTTCTCATACCGAAAGGGTTTTGGTTTATGCTGCCCCCGATTGCTGATATCAGATGTTTTCTCCCTCACCTCCACTAGCAAGCCATAATGATCGGACTCCGCCAGAGGAATATGGTGTACCTCGGAATCACCCAAGGACAACATAAAATTCTCATCTCCCAACGCCCGATCTAGCCTGGCTTTAACATTCCGTCCCCCCTCCTGCCTGTTGTCCCAAGTATAAGGAAGACCATGGAACCCTAGATCAGTAAACTGACAGTCACTCACCACATCCTGGAAGGCCGCCATTTGCCACTGTTCCCTCTCATTAGCACCCATCTGCTCATCAACAGCAAGCACCTCGTTGAAATCCCCAAGACAAAGCCAAGGTTCAGACGACTGTGCCCATAAGAAGTGCAGCAAGTACCAACTCTCACTGGTACAGAATCGACCTCTATTCCCGGTTCCAAAGCCCCTTTACTCCCGGTTGTGGAACCGGGAGTAAAAAATCGGGAATAAAGGTTTAGGAACCGGGAATAAAGGCAG
>DXKC01066827.1:0-12914 GCA_031170775.1 Cymbopogon citratus
CGCTCGTTTACCGGCCGCTCGGTACCAACGCCAAGTTTGGCGTTCCAGCGCTCGAACGGAACTTTACCGTCCCTTTTACAAAGCTCTGGTGCGGGTGTTTTGAATGGTATATGCTAGTAGCGTTCAGTTTATAGTTTGCCAGTGCGCATGGTCTCAAGAGGCTATCCGGCTAGGTGTACCATTGCCTATGTCCATATAGAGCGTTTGGTGCCAGCGCGCCAGGTAACCACCCAAAGTGCAGCACTATAGCATAAGGATATCTTACCATTATTATGTCTGTGTGCTAATGTACATAAGGATGCAACAACTATATATATTGCTAGCAAAGGAATTCCCAATAATGACTTTGCTGTGTACACTAGAACGTAGTACCAGAGAATTCCCAATGACAACTTTGTTGTGTACACAAGAACACCTAGGTGATGTACTTTTTTATATCTAAATACATAATTTTTAGGGAAATTTTGCTGGAGGACATCACAAAAACATGTATTTGGCTGGTACACACCGCAACGACGAGTATTTGCTTTGTACCATTACAATTTTGTGATTGTTTGCTGTAACAAACGACACCTATTATTTTATTCGTTTCACAGGTTTGAAGAGAGAGAAGATAAGCATAAGCGATGTATAAGATCGACCATGGTTCTATACCATGATTTCACGGCACTTGATAAAAGTCACTCAATGTATAGAACCGAAGTCGGACCGATAAGTGGAGCCCACGACAAAAAAAATGAAAGCAAAGATAGCCCAACTATCTGGCCCACTTCCTCCACCACGCTCCATGCTGAGCCTAGCTATGGCGCCTCCTCCGTCCGACAACCGCCGCCGCCGCCCGTCTTCTTGCTAGGAGGACGGGATCCACGAGGAGCTCACGACTGGCGACGCTCGTCCACACCGTCGCCGCTCTTCCACCACATTCATGCCCTGACCACACTGTCCTGCGTGCCCAACTCCTACCCTTGTGAGGCCATCGTGCAGAGATCTAGTGGCCGGCCTCCTCTCTCTTCTCCCTCGGTCGGCACCGGAGAGGATCCGCGGATCCTGGTGCCTAGGATTGTCCCGCCGGCCGCTGCCGCCCTCCCGTATCGCGCCGCCAGCGCCGCCCAACCGCTTCCCGTTCCTGGATCACACTGCCGCGGCCCTCCCGTATCGCGCTGCCACAGCTCCTACTCGTCTGGGGTTGTCGCGTCGCGGTGAGGACCGCCGCCCTCCTGTATCACGCCAAGTCATCGCCGCGGCCGCGTGCCTGGTTTGCTTCCCTCTTCTTTTCTTCCTTCTCTCTCCGACCGAGCTCACCGTGTGCCAGTGCAGAGAGGAGAGAGAGAGGTGGGACCGTGGGAGAGGAATGCAAGTTTTTTATTCAGAAGACGCGGGTTCGATGTGAAGACCCGGGTACGATATCGCATCGATGTCATAGTGTATTGAACTGGCCTCATAAATGCATCGAACCAGCTAAGAACCCAGCACCCAGTCTTATGATTCTAGTGAGAGGAGGCCATGCCGACGAATGGGTAGTTGCGGTGGAGTATCCCATCACTGGGCGTACCCTCTTGTGCCCACGGCCTGCCCTGGAGTGGATAGGAGGCAAAGCCATGGGCACCGGTGATGTGGAGTCGAGCTACCTAATGACGGCGGCGTTTAGGTGGCCATTTCGAGTGAGAAAGGGGCGGCATAGGTATGATAGGAGCCGAGGAAGGAGGTTCCTATTAGAATTGATCTCCTCTCGATGTGGGCCCTTGGGCCCACATCGAAACTTGATCTACTCCCTAATTGGGGGAGCCTAGCCCATCTAAGGGGTTGGAGGCCCCCTGTCACACTGCGCATATATAAGGAAGGTGGGGCCAGGGCACTGTTCATGAGGTTCACTGCAGCCGCCGTGCTCCCAACTGGGTCCTAGCTCTAGTCCGATCTGAGAGGGACGCAGCAAGTGACGGGAAGTCTTCCAACGCCGCCACTGCCACGACCTTAGAGCCACTGCCCCGACTGTCGCTGCCCCAGCGCAGAGGAGGCCACCACGACGCCATAGCCGACGCCCACACCGACCCTAAGGACGCCGATGGTATGCATCCCTTAATCCTAACTCCCTCTCTCTCCCTCAGTTCTTCTCCGAGTCAGTCCCCCTTTTCCTAAGAGTTGTTCCCGGCTGATGCACTGCTAGTTGATCCCCAAGAACTAACAATGGTATCAGAGCCTGGCTAGTCAGTGGATCTTAGATCAGGCATTAAGAGCATCAGAAACCCTAGGCCGCCGAGCGACATATCTAGAATATCATCCCAGGCCTAGGTTAGATCAGCATTTAGAAGAAATGAGGTCAAGCAACCGATCTGTGTTGGATCGGAAAAAGAACCAAAACCCTAACTAGATCAGCATTCAGAAGGAGGGGAGGCGATTGGTGTGGGTTCGGATCTGGACAGCACTAATCCACCCTAACCCTAACCCTAGACTAAGAACTAAGCAGGGATTCTCATCACCTGGACCCGACGCCGCGGCCGTCTTCCTGACCAGCGTGCGCACGAAGAAAGACAAAATGACCGCCGGCCGACGGGGCCTCGCCACCGTTTGGCTACGCATTGTCGTGGTTTAGCCCCCCGGGCACCGACGTGAGGCCACTCGACGACGCCGCGCTCTACCTGAGGGAGCGTGTGCGCCGATGAGGGGGCCCATGGCGGCACCGACCTCCCTTGTCGCGCCATAGTCGTCGTTCCAGCAGACGGCGGCGGCAGCGGCTCAGAAGCGTGGCGGGAGGAAGAAAGGATGAGGAAGAGAATAAGAATGAACCTAGGGTTAGGGCGGCCGGTAGTGGGAAGGGGTTTTATAGCTCTGACTTACACGCTTGGCCGTCGAATCAGACTCAACGGACGCGATTAACTGGGCCGCGCCAAGGCCCAGGCAGGCGCGCGCGTAAGGCGCATAACAGGCTGCGGGCCGCATTGGCCTTTGGACCAATTAGTTCGCCCCAGCCCGTTATCGCACAATAATCTTTTTTTCCTCAGAAACGCGCGCACGAAAGTGGGCCGTGGGCCGATTTGGCCATTGGGCCATTTCGTTCGCGCCAAGCCTAATAAGCACAGTACCATTTTTTATTATTTTCCAGAGCTAATTAGCATGAAATTCTATGAGTTTGAGTTCCAAATCTCTATTAAATTTTGAACAAATGGGATAAATTTTTCAGAGAATAGATTAGCAACAGTTCTGGAGACTATTATTAGATTATTAGTCACGTTTTCCACTGCTAAGATATTAGTTGTCTCTTCAATTAATTTCGAGCCCGTTAGGAGATTTTAATTTGAAGAGCAATTGTTAAGTTTAGAAAAATTATAATATTGGTATTTTTTGACCAATGTTGATGATATCAATATTATAAATATTTATTCCATAAGTTTAATTTTAGAGCAAATATTAAGTTTAGCAGATTTTATAATATTGATATTTTCTGACCAACGTTGATGATATCAATATTATAAATGTTTTTAATTCATGAGTTTGAGTTTAAGAGAAATTATTAAGTTTTAGAAATTCTATAATATTGTTATTCTCTGACCAACATTGAGAAAATCAATATTGTAAATGTTTAGTCTATAAGCTTACATGCATTGTTACTTTCTACCCAACGGTGATGTAGAATTAATGTAGAAAGAATTGTACGTTTTAATACTGACCAATGTTGTTTTAAAGCATGCAATTTATGTTAAGATATCAGTTTGGTATTAAGTTATCTCACCAACTTTGCCAATGAATTTCAGATTTACTAAAGGAATTATGCACTAAAAAAATACACTGGTGGTGGTGTTAGAGAGCACATACTGAGCATGAGCAATTTGGCATCTAAGCTCGCATCAATGCATATGGTCCTTCAAGAACCATTTGTCATTTAGATGATCTTAGCTTCTCTGCCAAAGGAATTTAAGGCCTTCGTTGTGAACTACAACATGGTGCCTTATCAGAGGACCATAGAAAAGCTCATTGCCATGTGTGTGCAGGAGGAGAGACTTAAGTTTTATAATAAGAATGCCAAACCGCAAGGAGGACCTAAGTGGGATAGCAGCTCCTCTAGTGCTCAGAGACATGACCCTCAGATAGATAACAAGCCACAAACCTCAGTGAGCAAGAGGCACTTAGAAATTGGCAAAGAATATGACTCCATACGAGGACGACTGCAAAGAAGAGGATTAAGATGGCAAATGGAGCCATTGCAGAGTTGTTTTAGAATTATTATATGGTTTTTATACTTAGGCTATCAGATATACTCTGTATTCTCTCTTTGCGTAGTAATTTAGTAAGTGTTTCTATGTTAGATGATCATGGATTGAATTGCATTTTGGAGATGGCAAATGTCAGATATATTTCATAATGAGTGTGTTGGTCTTGCCTTCAGACAAGACAGCCTTTATCTATTATCAGCTTCTAAGCATGTGAATGTTATATCCAATAAGAATGAGAAAGATTCCTTATCTACGAATAAAAGTAGCAAGCGTAAGAATGTTCAGATTGACTCTTTAAAATTGTGGCATTGAAGATTAGGCCACATTTCGAAGGGGAGAGTAGATAGATTAGTCAAGGCTGAAATTCTTCCGCCATTAGAACTCTCAGAATTAGATCAATGTGTTGGTTGTATTAAGAAAGTATGTTAAGAAGCTTTAGAAAAGTTTAAGATATCTAAGGCAGAAGTAGCAAATCAGCACAATAAGACGACTAAGATGGTAAGATCAGACCATGGTGGGGAATACCATGGGAAACATACCCCGTATGGCCAAATTCTGGGACCTTTTGCAAAGTTCCTTCAAGAAAATGGCATAGTTGCTTAGTATTCCATGCCAGGAGAGCTTCAGCAAAATAAAGTGCCGATAGGCTTGTGGATAGAGGCATTAAAACCGATATTCACCGTATAAGTTGTGGAGAGGCAAAGTACCCTCACCTAAGCATTTAAAGATGTGGGGTTGTCCAGCTAAGTCTAAAGTCTTTAACCCAAATTTAAGAAAGTTAGATCCTAAGACAGTTAGTTGCCAATTCATTGACTACCCAGAAACATCGAAGAGTTACCATTTTATTGCCCTGACAGGCATACAAAGTTTGCAGAAACAAGACATGTTAAGTTCTTAGAAGATATTATGATTAGGGGGAGCAAGGTGGCAGAAGAGATTAGTTTAGTGGAGAAATGGGTTTATGCCTCTACTCCAATATTTCAAGAACCATACTTCATGCTACCTATTGTTGCTACACCAACAGTGTCAGACACCATGGTGCCAGCACCTGTTGTTAGTTCTCCATTGTTGACAATAAATAAGAATCTGGAACCTGTCCTTCAGGAGCCATTAGACCACATGTCGAGCATGAGAAAGAACAACAACAGCCCCATATGGCGCCAAACAATAAGAATATTATAAGATCGCAAAGAGTTAGAAGATCAGCTATATCACATGAATATGAGGTTTATATATTAGATGATTATGAGGTTGATGAAACCGATGAATATCATATAGAGGATGATCCCACCACATATGAAGCCATGAGAAGCGAGCACTCAACAAAGTGATTAGAAGCTATGAGAGATGAGATAAAATTTAAGAATTCCAATAATGTTTGGGACTTAGTGGATATTTCTAAGGGATACAAGATAGTAGGTCGTTATGGGTCTATAAAACAACATATGACTCCCAAGGGAAGGTTAAGAGACATAAGGTGCGACTCATGGTAAAAAGCTTTAAGCAAAGATAAGAGATTAGGATTGATTACAATGAGACCTTTTCTCCAGTCTCATGTAAAGATGCTTTTAGAATTATAAGGGCGCTAGTAGCACTAAGACTTAGAGTTATGTCAGATGGATGTAAAGACGGCACTCCTTAATGGGGATTTACAATGAGATGTTTACATGGCACAACCGAAAGGTTTTGTTGTGGAAGGAAAAGAAAACGTGGGATGCCGCCAATGTCCATTTGTGGATAAACACAAGCTTCAAGATAGTGGTTTAAGGCAATTAGAAAGTTTGATAAGACAATTAGAAAGTTTGGGTTTAAGCCTAATGTAGAGGACAATTGCGTTTACACAAAGTTTAAGAATGGTTATTAGTCCTATATGTGGATTATAGTTTGCTTGCAAGCAATGATGTCACTCTACTGATGGAAACAAAGAAGTTCTTGTCCTCACATTTTGATAAGAAAGATCTTGGTGAAGCCTCTTTTGTTCTGAGGATAGAGATTCATTGTTATAGAAGTAGAGGGGTATTAGGTCTATCTCAGAAGGCATACATAGAAAAGATTCTTAAGAAATATAATATGCATCAGTGCAGCCTGTCACCTACACCCATAGTCAAGGGCGATAAGTATAGGGAACATTAGTGTCCCAAGAACCAAATCGAGCTCGAGCCAATGAGATCAGTACCTTATGCGTCAGCTGTCACAAGTTTATAGTATGCTCAAATCAGTACTCGCCCTGACATAGCATTCATTACCAGTTACTTGGCAGATATCAGAAGTATCCAAGTATAGAACACTAGAGATTGGTTAAGAAAGTCTTGCGTTATTTGTAGGGCACAAAAGGCTTCATGCTAACTTATAAGAAGACAGACTCCATTAAGATTGTGGGGTTTTCAGATTCAGATTATGCAGGGAGGAAAGAAAATCCACGTCAGGTTACATATCCACTCTTGCAGATGGGGCTATATCGTGGAAAAGCTCCAAGCAAACCCTCGTTACATCATCTACGTTGTACGCAGAGTTTGTAGCATGTTATGAGGCCTCGGGGCAAGTGAACTGGCTTAAGAAGTTCTTACCCGGGTTAAGAGTGGTAGACAACATTGAGAGACCACGTAAGTTATACTGCGATAATAATCCTACAGTTGAGTGTGCTCATAACAATAGGTCAAGTGGTGCTACCAAACACATTGGCATTACATTAAGTGCTATGTTGTGAAAGACAAAGTTCGGGATCATGTCATAAGTCTTGAGCATACATATTAGCGGATCCGCTTACAAAAAGGCTTACCACCCAACGTGTTTAGAAGACACGTAGCCGGCATCGGTTAAGGTAAAGCCTATGATTTCTGAACACTTAGGGCCCAGTTAGAACTCTGTTTCAAATTAGAGAGATGTACAGTAGCCGTCAAGTCCAATAGCAAATTGGCTGTGACGATGAGATGCGCTCTATGTATTTCTCTATATATAATGGGATGGAGCAAATTGAGATAAGTTTAAGTTAAGATTAAGATAAGTTATTAGGAGATCAAGGGGGAGAATATTAGAATTGATCTCCTCTCGATGTGGGCCCAACGGCCCACACCGAAACTTGATCTACTTCCTGATCAGGGGAGCCCAGCCCATCTAAGGGGTTGGAGGGCCCCTGTCACACTACGCATATATAAGGAAGGTGGGGCCAGGGCACTATTCACGATGTTCACTGCAGCCGCTGCGCTCCCACCTGAGTCCTAGCCCTAGTCCGATCTGAGAGGGGCGCAGCAAGTGACGGGAAGTCTTCCACCGCCACCACTGCCGCGACCTCGGAGCCACTGCCCCGACTGTCGCTGCCCTAGCGCAGAAGAGGCCACCATGACGCCATGGCCGACGCCCATGCCGACCCTAAGGACGCCGATGGTATGCATCCCTTAATCCTAACTCCCTCTCTCTCCCTCAGTTCTTCTCCGAGTCAGTCCCCCTTTTCCTAAGAGTTGTTCCCGGCTGATGCACTGCTAGTTGATCCCTAAGAAATAACAATTCCAAGGTCTTCTTGGGTAGAGGAGGCACGGGCGCACGGCACAAGGCGAGGAAGGAGGTAGGGCGGCGGTGCTCAGCCTGCCGGCGGCCATGGCACGCAGAGAGGAACTGAGGAAGGAGATGGGGCGTCGCTGCCACCCAAGTCGGCGCGGCTGGGGGTGGCGCGGCCTCCCTAGGTGGCACGACTGGGGGCGGTGGCCACCCTGGCTGGCGTGGCTGGGGTGCGGCCAGCGAGTGCACCGGCGTGGTGACTGGTGAGGCCGGCCATGGATGGCTGTTCCAACGAAGAAGACAATTAATTTGCAGAAAAACCCCCTCATTCTCTTTCTATCTATTTAACTGTTCATGAGTATCTAGTCATCCCAATAACCCCCTATAAATCTTTATATATCTCAATAAAATCCTAGCCAACGTAGTGCTGTGTTACAAACAAACTTCAACAACGAAACTACGAAAGGTTGAAGACAAGGTCAAATAAGCCATTTTTCACGCCTTCGCTCTCTTCGAACCTGAGAAATGAATAAAATAATAGACATCGTGTGTTACAACAAACAACCACAAATTTGTAATGGTACTGGACAAATACTCGTAGTTGCGGTGTGTGCCAGCCAATTACACGTTTTTGTGGTGTCCTCCAGCAAGGTTTCCCTAACTTTTGTTATATATTTAGATATAGGGTAGATCCAACTCCGTAGCAAAATCAGTATATTTTGCATAACTTTTAGTCTTTTACCATATACTCCTCCCTCCATCCCAAAATTTGATCAGCACGCATCCCATATCGTTTGAATCATCTCTTCTAATTCAGTATAAATTATGAATGATTATAAACCTTATATATATTTTCCGAGGGATAGATTTAGCTCTCTCGAATTGCTAGGAAAGATGGGACTACGATCATTGAGAGTTGGACGGGAATGTTTCCAACTGTGTCTCATCAACGCCATATTAGAGTGGGTAGGGTGGTTAACAACACTTATTTCCGCAAAACACTATACAGACGCATACACTCTCTTATGCATGCACGCAGACTACTCATCCTTATGAACATACACACACGTCTTATCTTATAAGCATCTCCGGAACTGGCTGGATGGACATGTATCAAGATTGATAAAATCTCCGTAGATGCCTTGTTGTTGATCAGTATCATGAGTATATATAAATATGTCACCTACTAAGGAAAGAACAACCACAATTAAATCTTTCTTGTCAAACAAAAACCACATTTAAATCTTAGAATAAATTCAAAAATTGCAATCACCCACGTCAAATTGGCAACTTAAAACCAGATAGTCAAGTTCCATGAAGAAAATCTAACAAAAGCTACGCAACGCTCAATTCTCAGGATGGTTGATACAATGATACTTGAAACTCGTTTCATCGACAACACCCCCTAAGTCAGGTAGGAAGAGTTGGTTTTGTCAAGGTAAGTATGAGGTTGCTAAAACTAATCTCAACCAATGCAACCAGCTAGTTAAGGCTTAGCAGTTTAATTGCAGGTGTGGCTAGGCTAACCACCGATTTAATATAATTTGGTTGGCAACAACATGCGCATGCATAGATACTGTCCTCCGTTTTGATAGATTTAATGGCTACTCTAGGGTTAATTAATCTGTTGACGCTTAACAACAGGGCATAGGCATGTCTGGTCATCAATAGTCTAGTCGATCGTACAGATAACATGGGTGCAAATAAATGTGGCGGTCATCAATTATAGGAATATTTGTGTAAGTTAAATTAACTTAAGTCTGACGATTTTAGTTTTGCACACCTCCTAAATAGCAGGTGCCTCGCTCAGGCGACACGCTGGGCGAAGATGAAAAAAATGAATAGGCTGCTTTAGCTTGTGGCGGCTGGATCAAGCTCCAACGATTGACATTGATCGCCTAAAATTTTCTAAAAATCAAGTGTCTCGGTTATAGCAAATCACTTATTTTTGACGAGAGATTTTTATACAATAATCAACATCAACTCAAAAGTGTCCTATATATATATATATATATATGTATAGCCTGTAGTCTCTCTCGTCAAAAATGAAATCGTTCCGATATTTTGTACAATGTGACCGTGAGGAAACAAATTAATAAATTAATAAATTTGTAGGGAAATATGGACGGCAACATAGTTATTAGCGAAACTAAACTACTCCCTGCAGCGCTACATCCTAAAAATTATTTGGATATCCTTAATTCCAAAAGAATACATACATAGATACTCTTGCCCAAGATCCTTTTGTATTTGTTTTTTGTTGTTTAGGCCAAATTCATAACTGAAAAAAACAAAATAAATACATTCTAAATATATGTAACAAATGATTATTATTATTATTTGGAGCAGTCAGCAGGATGGAACAGGTACGTACGTGTACCTACATCTTCGTACACACACTAGCTCTCGTACGTTGGTATACTACTACACAACAAGCAACAGAAAGCAAAAGCCAGCGTGGCATCATGCATGATATGAGAACGAATCGAAGCCGGGCCGAACTGCGGTTGCCAAATGCATATGCACGCATGGTTACGGAGTACTACTAGCTAGCAGTAGCTATCAAGTGATGATGATGGACGAACGATCAATCAGCAATCAGCAGCCAACCAAGCAAATGTGATGGAGAAAGCGATGCAATGCGATGCAACTAGCTATATACGAAACGGAGGCGCTTTGCATTGGAGTGGTTGTGGCGGCCGCCAACCGCAACCACAACTGCAGCAGCAGCAGCAGCTGTAACCACTGTTTGTTTGGTGGACCGGCCGGCTCCTCCTCCTCTTCGGCTTCTTCCTGCATGCGCGCTGCGGCTGTTGCACCACGAATGCACTATCGCCGGAGGTAATCACGGCCACGGGCACCTGCTAATAACAACAACAATAACAAGATACTCTAATAGTCGTAATAAAGTAAACGTGCTGCCTACTGTTTCCCCTGCTGCTTTCTGTTTGCTTCTTCTTCTTGCTTGTTGCTTCAAGCCACTCCTAGCTACAGTAGCTAGCTCCCGCAATTCTTTTTCGGTCGGTGTCTAATCCCCTAGATTTAAGGCTCAGCAACCAACAAGGAGTTATAATAAACAATGCGATCGATCGACCTTAGTTTACTAACCATGCATCCAATATATGGTAACAAACTAACCTAACTCCAAGTCTGCAAGAGTGCCCCTGATTATCAGCATGACTTCTCCTCTCACCACAAAACAACATGATCAACCACAGGAAGCATCAGTTGAACAGCCCAAATAAATTATACAAAGAAAATTCTACTGAGTTTAGACTGTACCGTATGCATGTTTTGTTTACACGCACGAAAAGCAGAGCCGATGAGTGGGCATCAGAGGCAGGGCATGCATGCACGCGTGAATCATGATGGCTGCTTAATGGTTGTGTAGGCGGCAACGGTAGGAAATTTTGAGCACTGGGATAAATTATGCTACTACTCTAGTTAGCAATGATCACTGATTAGCGGGCCATGAGATGAGATCATGCATGATGATGGATGGGAGAGGGAGGGATAAAGGAAAACACTAGTACTCCCTCCGTCCCAAAATAGATGTCATTCTCGCTTCCCGAGAAGTCAACGTTTTCAAAATACCGGCAATTATATATTAAAATCTATAAATATTTATGTTAAGTAATTAGTATCATCGGAAAGATCTTTAAGTCTAGTTTTTTAATAAATTTATTTGGGGATCTAAATGTTGCACATATTTTCTACAAATCTAATCAAAGTTGAAAAAATTTGACCAGTACGCTTCTCATAGCGTCATCTATTCTGAGACAGAGGCTGTAGACCAAAGCGAGCTTTAAATTTCGCGGCTTTCAGGAGCGGGCGGAGCAGAGTAGATCAATGATGCATCGCCGCAGATGGGCGAGACACAGGGCTCCATGCCTCGATTTCGATGCGAGATCTATCGAGCCATACAAATAAATAATAATGGTAAATTAAAATTAAACGCCGTGGCGCACAAAAGCTGCAACGGCAACACTGCTTCCCGCTTTTCCCTGTATAATACTACCACACCATCTTTAATTACTGCTATTTATTATTATCAGCAGGTGAGCACGCCACGGCCCAATCTTGCTCTGTTCACCCGGCAACTGTACTCGTACTACAGTGCAACTGCAGGAGACGATCGTCCAATTCAGGCTTGTTTAGGACATGGGGAAGAAAACTAATCCTACGTTATTACTGTGAAATTAAACTGATTCCTGTGAAATGACTGTATGATTCTTATGAAATTCATGTGTTCCAAACTGATCATCAGCACAATTGGTGAACTCAAAGCATCATGCATGCCGATTTGTTCGAGAACACAAGTTCATATATATGAAAAGTTTCTTGTTTGTTTAATGCAACGACTATTGCATCGCTTTCATTCATTAGCGTACAAATGGTGGGAAATATATGTACAGTGCCGAGGTTCCTTTGGTTTTCTACGAGAAGCAGTAGTATTAGGGTCTCTTCGGCAGGCCTCTCCATGTAGGTTTCTGACGAAATTTTTTTAAAAAAAATCCTCGCTAAAATATTTGGCAAAACAACTTTTCTTGTTTCTTAAGAAATGGGTGCAAGAGGTCAAATGCTAGTGCCCTTGCCTGTTTTAGTTTGATTGTATGCATAAATTATTTTTCCATCGGTTTGTGATGCAATGCCATGTTAAATGAATTAAGATCAATGGTGAGAAATTTTAACTTCACCACTAATTAGTCATATGTTAAATAAAATAGCAAATATTTCTTTACACAAGAAAATATGATGTCCATATACCGTACGTACGAGCCATTCATGATCAAGTAAGAGAAAGTTTACTTTGTACTCACTCCGTCCCACAAATAATTGTTGTCTCGTTTTTCAAAGAGTATTTGAAAGCGTGGGACCAAATAAGTCAGGAAAACTATGGGGCAGGGGGTCGGCTTTTTCCCCATGAAACAACTTTGGCTTCATGCATTTTGGTTTCATAAGCCACACAAGAAGCCATGCGTTTGGTACAACTCATGAATAAGCTAGTGTAGAGCCGTGGCAGAGCTATGATGAAGACGCACTTAAAGTTTTATAATAGAATTCTTGCAATGCAAGCTATGATTAGGTGGTCTCTCTCTCTGGCCTAAAAGATAGCATTGTTGCCAAAACAATGTACCCCCTCCATTCCAAATTATAAGACACTTGACTTTTTGAACCAAAGTTTAACCGCTTGTCTTATTCAAAAAATTT
>DXKC01066829.1:0-12431 GCA_031170775.1 Cymbopogon citratus
TGCATGCCACTACTAGCATCCTGCTTATCCTATTGGCCTGTATATTCTATGCGCTGCATCCTTTTCCTAGCCTATATATAATAGAAACAACTGTGTCCTCTGCATTTCTCATGGTTACTAGTACTTACTAGTTACCACTATAGCATACAACTATACAAGCATAAATGTTTCGGACCAAACCAACCACCATCCCCATTGATGTTTATTTCTGCCAATAGCTAAGGACACGTACAATTATCATCGTTCACCTATATCGATCTCCAGGACACTGGCAATATTATTACCAAATTCACAGCATCACATCTTCAGATAACTCATAACTCATCTCATGACGAATTAGATGAAAACGTTCTGGAGCCATTTATTTCCATGATCACTGCTGGATTATCTGCAGCGGTGCTGGATTAGATTCTTTTGGGTGTGAGATAAACAAATACTTATTGCGTGTCTGTGCGAATCACTAGTTTCTTGCTATCTTATCAATGGCATGCTTTTTTTTTTCTGTGAAACTGTACATGATTGGTGGTAAAGTGGACAAGAATTCATCGCATGAGTTATTTACCAGCAGCATGAAAGATTTTTTCGGATACCATAGAGTAAAGACAGCAAGGTGCCTTCCTAATAAGTACTGAGTCAATCGTTCTGTGCTAAGTACTTCTGATTATGAAAGCACGTGTCAACACTCTTTGAGTGGAAGTGATCAGACAAAACGGTTTGAAAAATTGAAAACAGAAATGGACAGAACAAGCTGTGAATGAGACTGCATCATGAGCGCTGATCAACTTTAGTTCAAAAATAAATCAAGTATCTCTGAGTGTTTATTATGTTTCGCTTTTACTTTTATTTGACTCTCTTTATTTACAGTACTTGTAACATTGCATCCACTTGCACCTATACAGCATCCATTTGCATGATAGTGAAAATAGGTAGGGCAGGGGCCATTCTTCCAAATTCATTGAAAGCAAAAATCCATGTCAAAAGAATGATTACTATCTTGACTCACTATTACCTTATTTTAATTAGGTTTCCAGGGTCTAATTACCCCTACAGCTCTTGACTGGAATTCAGACCACATTACTAATGCAAAGCTTCTTTCATTGCAAAACAGCGGCAGGCTGGAGTCAGCTTCTGTAGTCATGGCGTCCCTCAATCATGTGATACGTGGTTTGTGTGAGATAGTATTCTAGTTCATCATCGATGGTCATCACAGCCGGTCCTAAACCTCCTATTACTGTCAGTTTTGGCAACCTACAGTGAATCATCGACGGTAATGACATGGTCAACTGTCGGTTGCCCTGGGATCTTACACCTTGTTCAAAGGATGGGACACAACACTACTGATAATTGAGCTAATTGGGTTTCTACCATTTTATCAAAGCTCAGATGAATTTTTAACTATAGAGGAAAAGATATCCATTTTAGCATTTAGATTTTACATGGTGTTGCCATTAGCAAACAACTTTTTGTTTACATTTCATTGATAATTAGCTTGGCCTAACACTAGATCTTTCAATGAAGATTGGTTATGAAAGAAGATAACCCACACGTTGTTGCGGGGATTGTGAAGAATTTGGGATGGAATTTTTCGGAGAAGATATATGTGGATAGCTTGAAATTAAGATGTTGGAAGTTAGTGGAATGACATGGTTATGAGGTGGAGATGATGATAGTTAGTGGACGATGATGTGGATGGCATATTGATATAGAATTTTAGTGGAGATTAGCTTATAAGAGATATAGATTATTACCACTGTTACCTTGGTAGTTGGGGCGTGAATTTCAACCTTGATTCTGTTGTTGCCATGAAGGGGAAGGTACCCGTTGCTGTCAATGAACACACTGTTCAAATCCTCGCTTATTTCATGCAGTTGTTACCTCAACGGCCACATACCTTGCACAATGATTGGTCCAATGGATTGTGTGGAAGCATAGGGTTAGATGGCATCACTGTCCTTGAAGTGGAGAACATGTCCATGGTGTGCCTTCGTCCTCGCTTGTGAGTTTTCAAACTTCATAATTTCACTCTTGGATGGAGACCATCTTTTCGATGAGCTCTGTAGCCTCACTCACTTTGAGTGAGAAGAAGGCACCTCCCGACTCCGGTAGTAGCGTCAATGTGATCATGGATCGTATTGGTGATCCGATGATAGACGTTCTAGATTAAAAGCCAATCTTTCATGACATGATGAGGGCACAAATTGCATTGGGAACCTGTCCTCTTATTTTTCTGCACTTTTTTTGACCTCCAAAATTAACCGTCGCGTGATTGGATTGATTTCTCCAAATACGAAAAGATTGGGAGTTGAGATAAAGGGTTGCTTGAGAGCAGATTTTTTTTTCAATCTTGCCAAAGATTAGAAACTCTTGGAGATTCTCTTTAGGGCTTGTTTGGATATTAAAGGCTATCTGTTAGCCAACTAAATATTATCTAAAATTAGCTCCAACCCATCTAAACTGGGGTATAATACGTGGACTAATTTTTTTGCCAAGCCTCAACTAGTTACTCCCTCCGTTCCGGTAAGACCGCCGTTCTAGGATCCAAGAGATGTCCCCAAAAGACTGCCATTTTAGGCTGGTAGAGCTAGTAGAATAGGGTACCATGAGTGCACTCTAAAATAGCATTTCACGAAGTAAATGAATGCATGCAGACACGTGGATGCTCCTCCACATGTTTCATTGCAGTACCTAGTGCAGTCATGATTACATAAGAGGCAGGCTGCTATTCATAGGGGGCTTGGTTTTGCTGCTCACTCCTACAATGACATTCTTTGTAGGACTTTTTGACCAATCCTAACTAATTTGAGTTATTTTTTAACCTAACCAGTAACTAGTCCTAATAACCAATCCAAACATATCCTTATTAGAGCTTGAAAGCAGTTCTGGTCATGTAGAAATCTTAGGAAAGAAACCTAATGAGATTTAGGTAGGTTTCAAAATCATTGTGAATTTAATCAAATAATTTTTTAATAGATATTTACATATGTCTTCCAGACAAAACTAAAAAATCTTGATTTTTTAAATAAAACTAAAACGTCTGACCATTTCCAACGGAGCTATGGAGTCTATGCTAAATTTTATTTTATTTTTTTGAAACTTCCATGGTAAGAAATTTGGTATATATTCTTGTGAGATTCTTTAGCAAACATGGACTATTTCCTTGCGTAAAACGTACTCATGTACTGCATTTTAGAAAAATGAACTCTTGGAATTTAGCAAACGTCATACATAGATTATTGTAAGTAAGCCGTAACGATGAGAAAGCAACATTAAGCAATCCAATGGTTTAAACTTGAAAAGAGGACCCGTCAACTTCAAAATAGTCAAACATCCATATACGGGATTACTGTAGTAGTTGCCAGCGACGGAGCCGCCCGGGCAGGGCGGGCTTGAGCCCCCCTACGGAGATTATTCATCAATGCATATGTCCATTGCTATTTCTGTTATGATTAATAAAAAAAAGCCCGCACATGCCCGCTGGAGCCCCCCTCTACTCGATGCATGGCTCCATACAAACCACCCACCCGAACAAATGAAACAGGCAACCGTCCCTTCTCTCCTGTATAAATTGCTTAAGGAAGGAAACGAGGTGTTAATTAACTAGGTAGAACTCGCAGCCACGCCAAAATACGACACTTATTTGCCACTTTTTCCAAGAACCAAATCTGACATTTATAAAATAACAGAAGGAGTATAAGTTTCATAATTAGACCTTTCTAAATTTGGCATTTTAGGATCTATTTTATGACTTTCGCCAATATTTCAATATAAGGCTACTACAAATTACTATATTATTATATTTATCTATTGCAAGAAGTCATAATGAAATTATATTGTTCTAGACTCACTTTTGTTCAGCCCCTTCTAAATTTTTTTTTCTTGGTCCCTGGTAGTTGCCGCTTTGATAATCATAATAACACGCCACCCGCCCGCGGCCGCTACCGTTGACTTTTCCTCAGATCTGTCTAGAGCAAGGAGTCGAAGCCACCACAGGGGAGCAAGCAGGGATCTTGAGGCCATGGCGGAGGTAGCCGGGGGCATGCTCGCCTCCGCCGTGCTCAAGGTGGTGGTCAAGCAGATCGCAGCCGTCATCGGAAGCCAGATCACGCTGCAGCGGGACTTGACCAAGGACCTCCTGAAGATGAAGATGACACTGGAATCTGTGTCCGCGGTTCTCAAGGATGCCGAGAGGAAATCGATCGAAAGCAGTTCCGTGCAGCTGTGGCTGAGGCGGCTCAAGAACGCCATGTATGACATCTCCGACATGCTGGACGAGTTCGAGGCCGACACCCATCCGGCTGCTCGAAAGGTACGTACCGGTACTTTCCGCTACTGCTTGCTGTCAAAATATAGGCCTCGTTCTGTTCCTGGAAAGCTTGAAAAATTTGGCACCGTAGCATTTTGATTGTATTTGACTATTATTATCTAATTATGGACTAATTAGGCTCAAAAGATTTGTCTCGCAAATTAGAGACAAATAAATAGTTGTTTTTCTATCTACATTTAATGCTCCATACATACGGCCAAAGATTGATGTGATGGAGAGAGAGTAGGAAAATTTAGAATTTAGAAGGAAAGAGAACGAGGCCATAGACTGTTTTTAATAGTAAAAAAAGGACTGTTTTTAGGAAAATAGGCTGTTTACTTTATATATAGCTCTGGCTCTGAGCTACTAGCAGATTGCACTGACCGGATAAACATGAAAATTGAGTTTTCTAGCATGCCCATGTGTCATGATAACTGGAGGGTTTGCCGGCGTTCACGCACGGCGGAAAAGCAGGGCGGCGGCAGCGCCGTCTCGGAGCAGGCTCGGGATGGAACCGAGAGGAAGAAGAAGGCAAATATGTTTTGATTATTGATTAGGTGTCCACCCATCCTCCCACACAGCTATTCATAATAGGAAACATAGCAACATAGCAACGGGCCAAGCCCACAATACACCCCAGCGGCTACATGCCGTCTTTAGGGCCCAATTCCCAGATTCAGCCCAAGGTACCCATGGTAGCAGTCGTGTGACACCATGTCGGTGACCGTGATCTCTATTGCGACCTTCCACTCAGATCTACTGAATTGGATTATCACAGAAAAGCACTAACAAGGTATATTTGTAATCTATCTTCTAATTGACTTGGGCGAAAAGAGGAAGGAAATAAGACAGATAACATAATATATGACACGGAAGCATATTTTTTGAAAAAAAACAGATTGCAGTTGTTCTTGATAAAACCAGTATTTTGAGTTTAGCAAAAACTGAATATTGTTACCTTGGTTTTATCTGACCCAGACAAACATTTCAGTACTTAGCCTCCAAATCCTATATTACAAGTTCTGATTTTGATTAAAAGGATCTAAACAACCCTCTAGTGCACTCTTGAATTCAAGTAGAGATAGTGCTTCATTTTATTTCTCATTTTATCAAATATGCAATCAAAGATATTTCATGAGTTTTTACGTCACAGAACCTACATGTTACAATAGCACATTCGCACTCATATATCAAACTGAATATCTTGCAGATGCCCCTCAAAGAAGGCATGTTGCAACTGGCATCTATTGGTCCCAAGACTAAACTTGCTAATAGGATGAAGAAGATGAGAGAGGAATTGAAGGAGATTACAGATCAACATTTTAGTTTCAGGTTGGAGGTAGGCTCCGCTAGGAATGAGCAGAAATTTTGGGAAACAAGGGAAACCACGATGCTCATAAATGATGAAGAGATCATAGTAGGGAGAACTGAAGAGAAAATGAAAATAATGGTTTCTTTATCAAAGAGCATGAATGAAAAGCTTACCATCTTTCCCATATATGGCAATGGTGGCATTGGAAAGACAACCATGGCAAAGTCAGTTTTCAATGATACAATGTTCAATGAGTACTCACGGGTATGGGTCTATGTGTCCCAGATGTTTGATCTGAAGAAAATTGGCAACTCTATAATATCACAACTATCAAAAACAGAGAGTCAAATAACAGAAATGCAGATGATACGTACTCTCCTTGTAGAACTACTTGGTGATAAAAATATTCTTATTGTTCTAGATGACCTATGGGAGGATAATGATCAGTTTCAGTTGGATGAATTGAAGAAGATGCTGAAGGTTAGTAAGAATAGTAAGATTGTTGTTATAATAACCACACGCAGTGAGGGCATTGCAAATGATCTTTACACCATTCAACCATACAAATTAGCACTCTTGTCAGATGATTCTTGCTGGACTATAATAAAACAAAATAGTGGCGTAGACTCTAGGCCTGATAAAGAACAATTGGAACAGATTGGAAAGGACATTGCAAGGAAGTGCGGAGGTGTGGCCTTAGCAGCTAAGGTCATTGGGCACATGTTGCGAACATTCACATATGATGAATGGAAGTCCGTGAGAAACAGTAACATCTGGAATGCATCTAGTTCTGAAGGGACAGAGTTGGTGCTTTCATCTTTGAGGTTAACCTATAGTTATATGCCCTCACCGTTAAGGCTATGTTTTGCCTATTGTGCAATCTTTCCAAAAGGTCAAAATATGATTAAAGATGATCTAATTCACCAATGGATTTCTCTGGGCTTCATAGATACAACACATGTACTCTCCACTAGGCAACTCGGTGAAAAATACATCGCACAACTCTTGGAATTATCTTTCCTTGAACATACAGTAAGTTCTACTGTGCCTTAAATTAAATATTTCATTTTATTCTTCCCATCTTTCTATGTAATGCAAAATTAATAGTATCTTGAAGATAAATATGTTACAAGATGAGCTAGTGTCAAGGAGATTATCATGTCGGGCAGCCGGAGACCGGCTGCATGCCACCAGGAACGCAGTAGTAGAGGTGCGTGCAGCTGTGGTCCCTAGCAATTAGGGCACTCACAGTGCTGACGTGTATTTATTGAAGAGAGAGGGAGAAAAAACGAGACTCCAATTCTTATTTAAGTGTCCTTACTAGATGGTTGCAGTAGAGGCATGCAGCTGCCAGTCTTGGCAATTAAGGTTTAGGAAGTAGTGGCTAGGAGAGAAACAAAGAGCCCAAGGCTGTGCGCCCAGGGGCTGGAGCTCTCCTATTTTTGTCATGTAACCGGTTGAGAATGAAACAAGCAATGAACAAACAATCCAGCAACCCCCAAATATTCTAGTCTCCTCCACGCCAACGTTGCCTGGCCTTCCTCTTGGCAATGGTGCCCCCTTTATGAACTAAGGTTCATAAAATAGATGAAATAGAAAGCCAGGTAGAAGTGCATAAGATCTGGTTTTGGAGGATAGAAGGGAAGATACCTTAGATAGTACATAAGGCATAGCTTTGATAAAAGATGGGCTTAAAACTTATGGGTCTTGCGTTCCTCAAAATAAAAAAAACTTATGGGTCTTGCATTAACGTGTAATATTATTGCATTAACGTGTAATATTATTGTAACATCTAGAATAATAAAACACCTTTGAGGCTACACACACAAACAATTATACTTAAACATCAAGTTTCACAAAAAAAAAATGATACTTAAACATCATATCGCCATCCATCACAACTAGACTTAATTGACACCATTTTAAGAAAGGATTGCTTATATTTACACTCCCTCATTTTCTCATTTTACATAATGATCATTATCTAGTTGTGATATACACTTTCAACACCATTACTCTATACTTTCGCCACAATTCATTCTTTTTCCTTTACATCATATATTTGTGTGTTCGACATGTGTTTAGTAGAAAATCTCTCCTGTGTGTTCAATATTCTAACATAATAGTCGTATAGATACTTTCTTATCTTCTCTTGTTGGGATGGACTTCAATTATCAACTACATTATATCATTTTATTTTCATTCATATCCCCTCCTCTCACCGAATGCATTGTGCCTCTACGTGTGTTTGGCATGTGCTTTAGTTACAAACTTAGTGGAGACCAACATGATAATCACTTCTTGTTTCCCTGCATGGTGAAAAAAATTATGCTTCTAACCATTGAGTTAGTTTTTTTTTTCTATATTAACAATGGTATAGATGTGAGTTATTCGAAAGCATATACACGATTACTTGGGGATATTTTTGACAATGAAAAATGTAGATAATTTATATGAAGATTTAAATGTTACTTTAGGTTACTTTTAATAATCTGTCGGTAGGTAATATAGATGCAAATTTATGGGTTACAATAATGGCTTATGTGCAATTTATATGAATATTAGGTGTTACTTTATATTATTTTCGTAGTGGTAACGTCTGTAACTTAGTTCATGAATAGGGTTGGACCATTTCCATAATTTGTAGAGTGGGTCTAATAACTATTATTATTAATGCCGGATAGAATTTATCAACTTAATGACCAAATATTTTTTTTTTTGTGAAAGTTTTTAGGATTTATCTTGTTTCTGATGTATCTTATGAGAACTAATGTGAATACTCCGAAGGGGCCCTCTCATTAATAGTAATAATATTGCGAGTGAATGTACTGATTTCTTTGGCCTTGTTTTCTGTACGCCCTCCATCCTTGCAAGAATGCAATTTTAGCACTCATGTGTTGTCCCAAAAAGAATGCAACTCTAGTTTATGAGTAGGTGTGGTGTGGTATCCTCAAAAGGTGTGTGTGCTATATAGACTTATGGTGCAACGAAGTATGGAGTTTATAGGTGCAATCATTTGCTTTTGTCCTATCAAAGCATGTGGAGAATCAAAATAGTAGGGGTACATGCATCTTTTATGTTGTTTGCTATCTTGTTCTCGATAAGTGAGAACTGCACTCTTTCTAGAACGAAAAAAGTAATATATAGTAGAGAAGTGTCCGTACATTGTGTGGCTTAATTACTTGAGTGAAGTATGCTATCATCAAGTACATGTAAATTTAAATAAATATAAAGTAGCTGCCATATAAAATCCTAACTTTTCTAAGTGTCTCAATGCAGGCTATTGGTGTGCATCATAAAGAGGTCAAACACTTGACAATGCACGACCTTGTGCATGACTTAGCTAGATTGGTACTGGAATATGAATTATTTATGGGGGTAAGCAAGCTTGGCAATACCGATGGAAGTAGATGCCGCTATGCATTGTTTGATGATTGCAGCAAGAAACTGGAGTCATATACAGACTCTCCTGCCAAGATAAGGGCAATGCGTTTTCTCGATTGTGGAAAAATTGTACTCCAAGGTGATGCATTTTCATCTGCGAAGTATCTTCATGTCTTGGATTTAAGTGAATGCTTTATACAGGAGTTACCGGATTCTGTTGGTCAACTAAAACAGCTGAGGTATCTGAATGCTCCAAAGATTCAACATTGGATGATCCCCAATTGTATCGAAAAGCTCTTAAAATTAGTTTACCTCAGCTTTTCTGGGTCTGCTGCATTGTTGGCACTGCCAGATTCAATTGGAAAAATGGAGGATCTGATGTATCTTAATTTGTCAGGGTGTTTGGGGCTAAAAAAACTGCCAGTGTCATTTGCTAAACTAAAGAAGTTGGTCCATCTGGATCTGTCAAACTGCACTACTGTTACAGGTGTCTCAGAATCCCTGCAGGGCCTTACAAACCTTGAATTTTTGGATTTATCATACTGCTGGAATATCAAAGAGCTACCAGAACATTTGGGTAGCCTTTTGAAACTAAAATATTTAAACATGTCAGGTTGTGATGAAATTGAAGAATTACCAGGATCATTTGGGAATCTAAAAAATTTGGTGCATCTTGATTTATCATACTGTTGTCAGGTTAAAGTGACACCAGAAGTCTTGGATTGTCTTACCAAACTCCAATATTTGAATTTATCTCAATGTGGCTGCATTGACGGAACTAAGGTGGCAGAAGCCATGGCCAATCTTACACAACTTCGGCATTTACATTTATCTTGGTTCATGGATACGATGTGTCACGATGAATCAACCTTTTCTACTTCCCTTGAATGTATCAGCACTCTTTCAAATCTGGAACATCTGAACCTATCTTGTAATATAGGTCTTGTCCATCTACCAGAATGTTTCAGTGGCCTCCGTAAGCTACATACACTTGACCTCTCGGATTGTTCCTCTCTGAGGTTACTACCAGAATGTATAGTACAAATGGATAGCCTAAAGATGGTATATGCGAAAGGCTGCAGACCCTTGGTGACCCAGCTGCTTGTTGTGTTTAAAAGTTCAACCCTGCTACCGGAACTCGAGGTCATAGCTGGTGAGTTAAAAGGTGGTAACCTTAGGTTCCCTACCCACAGCGGCATTGCTGTCATACTTTCACAATCATCTAGTTCAAGCGATTGTAGGGAACTGGGAAGCTTGGTTGCATCCTGCAGTGATTCTATTTGTAAATAGCGCACTGTCAATTTCTCAAGAGATGTGAGATGACCCAGCCACTCTGGCAGTTTTGCCTCGTTCTGGCTGTGCTTGGGCATCCACATTGACAACCATTGGAGGCAGGAGAGGGTTCCGATGATCTCAGGTGAGCTGGTAAGATCACAGCAGTTGTTGATACATAAATTTGGGAGGGCAGGGAGGTGGTGAAGCAACCTCCACTGATGCATAGGCAGATTGCAATGTTCTATTGTCAGAGTAGTAACCAGAGGAGAGGAAGTTGCACCGGCGTCTATTCTACTCTCACCCCACGATGACAGTACACCATCACTTCGCCTTATAGTCCACCTCTCAGCTTTGGGCGGGCAAGGTTTCAGCCTCAACTTGGGACAACCATTTATTTCCAATTCACGAAGGCTGGGGAACATATACCCACTCTCACCATCCCCACCGCAAGAATATCTTGTGTTCCATACTTCTAGGCTTTCCATATAGCATATGGTGAAACTCTCCAGTCGAGGAAATGCTACAGTACCACCACAGAAGTGCTCATCAATTTTTGCAGCAGTTGGCAGATTTTCAAGAACCAACCTTTGCAGGTTAGGTAATTGGCCAAGTGGTGGTAGGTCGATGCAATTGGCCAAACTCACCAAGGACATACTGACGAGATTAGGGAAATTATTATGAGAAATGCCCATTAGCCAGTCTGGAAATATCATGCCGTTGTAACCATATATGTCTAAGCTCTCTATAGTGCTTGGTGGCTCAAGGCCTCTCAGCACTTCGCTATCCTCCACAACCCTCACACGGTAGTTGCTAAAGCTCCACACAAGTCTCAATTTTTTGATTCCTTGTTTTGCAACCAATTTAATACCTTGTGCCTCTTCAAAAGATTTCACCTCATGAAGTCCATGTATCTTCAACTCGGTAACATCCACAGCATGAAACAGAAGAAGCTTCATCTTGTTCTCCTCTGTTTCACACCATCGCTGTAATGCAGGGCACCCAGTAATTTGCAGTTTTTCGAGATTGGTAAGCTGTTGTATGCTCTCTGGCAAAGACTCGATGCTGGAGCAGTACCAGATATGAAGTTCCTGCAGAGAGGTGAGGCTTCCCATTATCTCCTGCAGATTATTCAGGTTTCTGCACCATGATATTTTCAATTGTTTGAGAGACATTAGCCCACATCAAAGAAAAGGTAGAACTTCCCGTACTGTTGCTCCTGTTTTGTTTTCTCATCATACCTTTTTTAAACTAAAAGTGTTATTTTGTTCTGTATTTCGTGTATGAATTTGCTCTTATGATCCTGTCCATTTAACCTTCTAAGCTGGAGCGGCCAATGTCACATGGTAAACCTAATATAAGTTCTTCTGAAGCACAGTTAATTTAACTATTTTAGGAAAAAAAATACATATACCCCCATGAACTTTTTACTCCTTATGCATGAGAGGAAACTTTTTTTTTTTGTGCAAAGGTCAAGAAGAAATTTGCCGAATTATATTAGAAGAATTAAAGAAAACAGGGATAAATGCAAAAGCTCTTTGACAGGGTCAACACAACCGAACTCTGCGACTTTACAGGACAGGTTATAACATCGACTAGAGAAAGACCAACACACAGAGAGACACAAGCCTGGAAACCCAATCTAGAACCAAAAGGGAAAGACCTCGCGTAGAAAAAAAAAAAACAGAACCAAGGCCACTGAAAGCCGACGACATCTGCTCTGGTCGGCAACTTTCGTTTCTAAGCGGATTATCCTATCTGTGCTTGCTTCCTGCTTCATGGAGCGTGCACAATGTGCCAAATTAACTGCTTATTGACAACCTGAATTTGCTAGTTTGATCCGGTTTATTTAACCTTCTAAGCTAGTTTTATTGCAGATTGGCTTCGCCTGAATGGCTGCGTACTGGAAGTTTGAGGATTGAACAGAAAGAGAAGTGGGCGAAGTCCCAAAATCCGCGTTGCCGTACTGGGAGGAGATGCCCCGTTTTTGCGCCCACGGTACGTACCGTTTCTGCAGTTTTTTTTTTGACCAAAAAAGACTGTGGGGGAGATCCCCACAGTAGTGGAAATTTTCATTAATAAACAAAAAATGAGAGGGAGTTCTTACAAGAATTAACTGAATGCATCTAACCAAACACAGAAGGATGACCTCAGATCATC
>DXKC01066934.1:0-11881 GCA_031170775.1 Cymbopogon citratus
TATGTAGTTGATGCACAATAGCTAAAACGAAACCAATTGCGTTTCTATCCCACTATAAACTTACGCACCAGAACCATGCAATTGAACTAATTAATTAACATTTTACGCCGCCAGGCTCAGACTAGATATGATATAGACCCCATGCACTTTCTAAAATGGTAGTGTGTAATAATGACTAATATCCATTTGTAAAAAAAACAGGTCATCTAATATCATTTTCTGTTCAGCAGAGTTTCCCTCAGATTATTGCTGCATCCATTTCAAAATGTAAGTGCAACCGCATTGCGAACACTGATTCACTTATTTCATAATTATTTTTCCTAACAGAATGTTGACCTAGGAAGAATTGTAAATGAACTGCAAACTTTCTGTGATATATATTTCTGTGATAGATTAGTCACTGAGCAAAGATCACAATGTTTGAAACTCAAAAATGAAGAATATATAAGACATTACACTTGTATCCTCTAGCCTTTTGAAAACTCACCCACTACATCTCTACCTTCAATCTGACTTCCCAAGGAATCGAGAGCTGCATGTCTCCCTTCATTTCGTTGCAGCTTCATCTCTTTATTAAAGGCTTCCAATTTGGCGTCTATACGGTCCAGCATCGGAATGAGATAAAAATATATAAATGCGAAGCCACCGAACACCATGCCGTAAGCTGCCATGGGTGCAGCACTTATGCATCTGGCTATAAAACTGAAAGTAACAAATGCAAGTGACAATTTTGTTATTTAAGGAGCACATCAAAGTTATTTCTTTATAGATAGATATTGAAATTGAAAAGAGAAGTCTTACCTGTCCCTCCCATTGCCACTAGGGACTTTCTTGTTATAAGTTGGAGGACCCTAATGAAACATATAATAGAACAAAGAGCATCACCAATACCAGTAACATGAAGGTTATCAAGATCACAGTATATAGATAGACATGACTGGGCTTTGTAACCTTAAGAATCTGCTATCCTTTTACTTTTTTACACTTATAAGGGAAGATGGTAGCATGCCAAAAAACAATATAATTAGTGCACAAAAATGATACGATAGGTAACATAAATTAGTAATGTATAAATAAATTCAAGTTGAATACTACAGAATAAGCTGTACAACATTTGCAATCTACAATATTTCAGATTCAGATAGCAAACGAAAGAAGAAGAAATGCTTTTTTTTTCTCACGCACTTACTCACTTTTCCATCTAACAGGAAATCAAATCAAAGAAGAAATTTTATGAAAGACAGATGCTTTGTGTACTACTTAGTATCCAATATGTGGACCCAAATGAAATCAAAGAGGAGCAGCATACCCTGAGGTTGGGTGGCGGCGGCATGGATCCACCAGTAGATGTAGAGAATCTACTGGGAAGGCAAAGGCCACCTGAGCTTGCTGGAAGGCGGCCATGGTGCTCTAGTGCATATGGCAGGCGAGGCGGTGGGCGGGCCATCGTCCTGGTGGCCACAGAACGAAGGAGGGCTCCTCCTGCCATTGCCATGCCTAGCACGGCCACCACCGATGCAATGGGTCTTGTTCGTCTTCCTTCCTGTCGATTAACGTTAAGGAGAGAGACAAAAACGAATCGAAGAAGAAAGGCTTGCTAGGGTTGGTGTGATAGATTTGGCTTCTCATGATCTCCTCTCTATTCGGCTGTTATATAAGATTCCGCTTCGTCTTCGGCACGGGGGCGGAACAGGATTAGGCTTCTCGGTAATCATCTTGGAGGGCCTGTAGCATTGCAGCAGCTATGGGCTCGCGGACTGCTGTTGCCTCTACAAATTATGTCTTTCTGTACAAATCCGTACCAACTTTTGTTTGCTAGTTGCCCCCCCCCTCATTTTTTTTTTTTTTTTTTTTTTTTTTTGCTCTTTGATAGTTATCAAAAGCAAAGAAAATACTATCGACAAAGTAGTCGCCGAGATAAAAGATGCCACTGACAAATACAAGCATCCCTATGTTTTTATCTACAAAAACATGAGGAATCAGAAGCTCAAGGTAAAATTCAATTTTATCTCTGAGGAATCCAATTATTGTGCATGTTTGCAATGTCTTCCTGTCCAAATGTTATTGTGGATATCAACTAATTTACTTCTGCTTTGGTCATCGATTTTACCCTTCCAAGCAATATTCAATTTTGCACAGGTTACACGTATCAGCAAACTTTCTTATGCTGCATAGTGAACTTGAAACTCTGAAACAGATCCTAAGAGAATGCTCCATGCTATAGTAAATTGATAAGGTTTAAGTTTCAAAAAAAAAAAAAAGGCTTGCACATTTTGTTGTGTCCCAGGATATTGCTTACTGGAAAGGTCATGCAGATAGCATTGGGGCGTTCACCTGCTGATGAAGCTATAACAGGCCTGCATAGACTTTCCAAGGTGACTTGTTCTGTCAGAATTGCGCCCTATGCCTATGCCCTTTCGCCAAGGCGGTGTAACAGGTCCTAAGAGATTGCTCCATGCTAGTTGAGCCCTTCAAATTGACTCTGGTCTGTTATTTACTAATCTTCCAAGGTTTGTTAATCACCTTTATCAGCTTCTGTTTATACTTTTGCATATATTCATACCTGCAGGCTGTTTCGAGAATTTTCAATAGCAGGACTCTGCAAGGAAAGGACAGGAAGTATTGCAACAGAAACGGTATTCTAGTTCATTTTTCTCTCTTCCTTTAATTAATTTCTTCCAAACAAACCAGGGCGACCATGTTTAAGCATACATTCCCCTCCGGCAACCAACATCATGTTTGTGTGCTTCCCGTTTCTTAAAACATGTTGGCAAATGGCAATGGAGTATTAGAATCACCAGCAATCAAAGTAAGGCTAAGAGAGGATCAGCAAAGCAATCAAATCCGTACATGCGACAATTACTTGCTTAGATTCATTCATCATGTCAAGAGCATTAGGGAAAAGATTACTACAGCCAGATACACTAGTCAAACCATTTTCGTCACCACTCAGCAAAAGGCGAGATACACTTGTCTTTGATAACCAATTATTATCACAAACAAAAACACAAAATCACACATATGTTGCCCGTCTTTGCTCTCTATTATCTGTTTCATAACCTTCTTGTCTTCCTTATCCTTTCTTTCCAAGGGTAGCTCAACTCTTTTCTCCACTGCTCATCTTAAGCCAAGTAAGCTTGGCATCACAGATGCTCCTTACATTGTCCTAGATGTTGCATAGAACAATAAAAGTTAGCAACTGCACTGCTGAAAAGTGAAACACATGTTGCAGTGTTGCACAGAACAATAAAAGTTAAAAATTGCACTGCAGAAAAGTGAAACACAGCCTATGTACTTGATGCACAATAGCTAAAACGAAACCAACTGCTTTCTAATACAATCCAGTATAAATCTGCGCACCGGAATCATGCAATTGAACAAATTAATTAACATCTTACGCCACCAGTAGTAATAGGTCATCTAAGGACTAATATCCATTTACACAAAAACAGATCTGATATTCATTTTCTGTTCAGCAGTAGTTTAGTTTCCCTCGGATTATTGCTGCATCCACTTGAAAATGAAAGTGTAACCCAATTGCGAACACTGATTTTCTTATTTCATATTTATTATAATTTCAAAATGCAAATAAATGGTAAACTTTTTGTGTTAGATTAGTCACTAATCAATGATGACAATGTTTGAAACTCAATGCGCGTATGGGCAGCAAGGAAGAATGAAGAGTATACTAGACTAATACCTGATGCTTGTGTCTTATGGCCTTTTGAAAACTCGGCCACTACATCTCTAGCTTCCATCTGACTTCCCATAGTATCGAGAGCTGCATGTTCCCTTCCACTTTGTTGCTGCTCCATCTCTTTATTTAAGGCGTGCAATTTGTCACGCAGGGCCTCCATTTGGGAGTCTACACGGTCCAGTGCCGGAACGAAATAAAAATGTATAAAAATGAAACCACCGAACAGCAGGCCACAAGCTGCCATGGGTACAGCATCTTTGACTCCAGCTATAAACCTGAAATTGACAAATGCAAGTGACAATTCGTTCTAGAAGAAACACTTATCAGTTATTTCTGTATAGATAGATGTCGAAATTGGAAGGAGAAGTCTTACGAGTACCACCCATTGCCACTGGGAATTTTGTTGTTGTTAGTTTGAGGACCCTAAAGAAACAATAGAACAAAGAGCATCATCAATACCAGAATATGAAGGTTATCAAGATCACGATGTGTATCTATGCTGGTCAAATAGAGCTGGCATGGCACAAGTCAATTTCATTTAATGTAGAATCAATAATAATAATCCTATTTAAAGAATCAAATGTGAATGTGATAGTGCGGTGTATACCTAGGATCATGATTGTGATAACAAATACGTCAACATTGAAAACTAAATAGTAATTTAGGTTTTATTATGTATAATAGATAGATAGACATGGCAATAGGGTGAGTGGCTGAAAGACAGGGAGGGAGGGGGTGAGCTTCATGGTGGAGGGAAACAGCCCTGATAATATCAGCAGCTAAGGGCCTAAATGACCAGGCTTTGTAACCTTACCAATCTGCTATCCTTGAGTACACTTATAAGGGAAGATGGTACACTCAAATGACGATAGATATAGTGAATGCATAAAAATGGTACAGTGAGAAACATCAATTAGTTATGTATAAATAAAATCTAAAAGATTTGCAATCTTCAATATTTCAGATTCAGATAACAAAGGAAAGAAGAAATATTTTTTCCCCCACACACTTACTTTTTTCTGTCTAAATCTAACAGGAAATACATGAAAAAGACAGATGCTGTGTGTGCTATTATTATATTGTACTATATAGTCGACCCAAATCAAAACAACGAAGAAATTTATGAAAGACAAATGCTTTGTGCAAACAATATTAAATCAAATAAAAAAGGAGCAGGCATACCCTGAGGTTAGCTGACGACGGCGTGGATCCACCAGTAGATGTGGAGAATCTACTAGGAAGGCAAAGGCCACCTGAGCTTGTTGGAAGGCGAGGCGGTGCGCGGGAGATCTTGGTGGCGGCAGAACGGAGGAGCGCTGCTCCTGTTGCCATTGACATGTCCACCACGGAAGCAGTCCACCAATGCGATGATAAAGTTAGAGACAGAGGAATCGATCGAAATCGAAGAAGAAAGTCTTGCTAGGGTTGGTGTGATTTGGGCTCTCCTGATCTCCTCCTCCTCTATCGCCGCCCTCGTTGATTCCTCGTCGGCTCCGGCTCCGGCACGGAAGCGGGTACCGTTCGGACTCGGGGACGGCAGACGGCAGGGATATGGGCTTTGGGACTTTCTGGAACGGCCGGCCCAGCAGGATATGGTATGGGCTTTGGGATTCTCTCAAATGGCCGGCCCAACACTAAGACACGAGGAAAGAGCGGCCCAAGCCTAAGCCAAGACTGCTGATCGATCGATCCAACTCCACCTGATTGATGATCACCGTCGTATAAAAAAGAAAAAAGTCTACTCCCTCAACTTTTACGAAAGTCTATATTTTTGGTCCCTTAACTTTAAAATCGGACAAAACACGTCCCTCAACTTTTGAATCCGTGCAGATTTGATCCCTCGACGGTTTTACAGAGGTTTTGCTACTGTAACCATGGTTTTGTTTTTTTTCCTTTTTTATTTATTTCGGTTGAATCTTTGAAAAATCATAGTAATTTATAGAAAAATTATAAAATAGAAAATTTAATTTTGTTGGACTCCATATGAGTATATCTACACTGAATATATAATATGATATGCTTTGGTACAAATTTTGCTATAAAGATTTTTTTATGCTGCTTAAATCTTTATTGCAAAAACTTTGTATTAAAGCATACTATATTATATAATCATTGTGTATATCTACTCATGTTGAGTTCAACAAAACTAGATTTTCCATTTTATGATTTTTGTACGATTTACTATATTTTTTAAAGATTCAGCCAAAATAAATAAAAAAGGAAAAAAACAAAACTATGGTTACTGTAGCAAAACTGCCGTCTAAAACCGCCGAGGGACCAAATCTGCACGGATTCAAAAGTTGAGGGACGTGTTTTGTCCGGTTTTAGAGTTGAGGGACAAAAAAATAGACTTTCGTGAAAGTTGGAGGATCAAAAGTAGACTTTTTCCCGTAAAAAATGACGTAAGCTATGAAAAATGCTTTGACAAAAATGTGAAGAGGAAAAGTAGTAGATTAAAAGAAGAAAAGTGGAGTTTTCCTCCTGGGCTACTGGGCCGGCCGTCCCGAAGCCCATATACATATACACTAGTAGTATGGATTATATATAGATATAGATAATAAAATAATAATCTAGGGGGTGAGCCACCGCCGCCCTGCTCCGTCTTCCTCCTGGGCTACTGGCTGCCGTCCCGAGTCCGAGTCCTTCCGTGCCGTCTCCCTTCCGCTGGCCAGAACCCTTCCGTGCCGGAGCCGGAGACGGAGAGGAATCTACGGAGAAGGGCGGCGGAATAGCCTAGTTGCATATAGATATATAGCAGCCGAATAAAGAGGAGAAGAAGATCTGGAGAACCCAAATCAAACCAACCCTAGCAAGCCTTTCTTCGATTCGTCGATTCGTCTCTCTATAACTTTATAACAGGGAGGAAGGAAGACAAGCAAGATCCATCATCGCAGCTGTGTTACTCCGTCGCATCGGTGGTGCTTCCGTGGCGGGCATGTCAATGGCAGCGGTCCTTCGTTCTGTGGCCACCAAGATGGCCCGCACACCGCCTCGCCTTCCAATTCCAACAAGCTCAGGTGGCCTTTGCAGATTCTCTACATCTACTGGTGGATCCATGCCGCCGTCAGCCAACCTCAGGGTACGCCCGCTAGCTGCTCCCCTTGATTTGACTACTCTGCTCCTCTTTAATTCGATTACATGCTCTGCTCCTCTTTAATTCGAATCCGTGCTCCTCTTTGGTTTGGTTTGGTTTGATAGACTTTAAATTTGGTCGACATATAGGAGAAGGATCGATCACGCATCTTCCTTTCTTTCATAGAACTTTTGTTAGAAAAAGGTAGAATTTTTATTGGAAAAAGGTAAAATAGGTGTTTCTTCGTCTTTCGTCCATCTGAATTTCAAACAAACAATAAATATTGTGAATCTGTACAACTTCTTCTGTAGTAATAATAACTGATTGTTGATGTTACTTGTTATACCGTTTTCAAGCATTAATTATATATAGTATTGTCGTTTGACATGCCACCATCGTGTAAAACCATAGGATAGACCATTGATTTATAAGGTCACAAAGCCCCAGTCATTTAGGGCCTTAGTTGCTGATCAGAGCTCTATCTGTCATTATAGGCTACATAAAACCTGAATTACTATCGAATTCTCAATGTCGACATGTTTGTTGTCACATTCTGATCCTATGTATTACACTACTGGATCACATTCACATTTGATCCTTTACTTGAGATTATTATTATATATATATGATTCTACATGAAATGAAGTTGTTAGTACTAATCCATGGCTGATTTTTGTCATGCTTGAACCTAGATACATATCGTGATTGTGATAACCATATTACTGGTATTGATAATGCTGTTGGTTCTTCTTTAGGGCCCACAAACTCGTAATAATAAGAAAGTTCCCAGTGACAGTCTGTGGTACAGGTACGAATTCTCCTTCCAATTTTGATATCTATCTATGTATAAAGAAACAACTGATAATTGTTCCTTCTAGCTAGTACGAATTGTCACTTCCATTTGTTTATTTTCAGGGCCTTAGTTGCATTCAATGGAGCTGCACCCATTGCAGCTTTCTTCCTGTTCGGTGGCATCGCTTTTATGCATTTTAGTGTCAGTCCGGCACTGGACCGCATGCAGGCCGACAACGACGCCGAATATCAAAAATGGGTGTCCGTGAGGCAAGATGTTAAGAAAATCCGTGAAAGGAGGACACGTGCGATCCTCCTTTCTAATAAGGAAAGTCAGATTGAAGCTACAGATGTTTCTGAAGGTCGGATTACAGGCATCGAGTATTAGTTTTATACTAACCATTTTCTATGCTGCCCATATGTATTGACTTTCAAACTTTGTCATCTTTGATCAGTGAGCAAATGGTGCATTTGTTGCACAGAAAAGTTTA
Organism: Cymbopogon citratus; assembly: GCA_031170775.1. Lineage (NCBI taxonomy): Eukaryota > Viridiplantae > Streptophyta > Magnoliopsida > Poales > Poaceae > Cymbopogon > Cymbopogon citratus. The sequence continues at coordinate 8,054 of DXKC01066934.1, forward strand.
CAGCTCATTTCCATTTTGAGAATACTTTCCTAGGTACATCATTCTGTTAGGAATAATAAATATGAAATAGGGAAAAACAGTGTTTGGAATTCGGTTGCACTTGTATTTTGAAATGGGTGCAGCAATGATCTGAGGGAAACTACTGCTGAACAGAAAATAATATTAGGATGACCTATTTTTTACAAATGGATATTAGATGGCAATATAGTGCACTACCATTTTATAATGTGCTGTATACATTATGTTTAGTCTAGTGGTCTATAATTGATATTAATTGCTCAGTTGTGTGGTTCTGGAGTGTAAGTTTACTTGGTTGAAACACAATTGGTGCCTTTTAGCTATTGTGCAACTACATACATTGTGTTTCAATTTTCAGCAGTGCAAACTGCTAACTTTTATTGTTCTGTGCGCCATCTAGGACAATGTAAGAAGCATGTGTGATGCCAAGTGGCTTAAGACGATCAAAGAGTTCAAACAATCCTTGGACACAGGATAAGGATGACAAGAAAAGTTATGGAACTGATTATGGTGGTCAAAGATGAGCAACTTATGTGTAATTTTTTGTTTTTGTTTATGACAATTGATTATCAGAAACAAAATTGTATCTTTGCTTTTGTTGAGCAGCGAGAAAAATGGTCTGTGATAGCATCTGTTACCTTCATGACTGTAATGAAAATAGTTTACGACATGATGAATGAATCCAAGGATAACCTGAATTCACATGTGTCGATTTGATTGGTTCGCTGCTACCCTCCCATGGCAAATCCTGATCCTTTTGGTTAATGGTTCCGCCCAGGGTAGAGGTTGGGTGATGATGGACCTGACTCCTGAGTAGATCTCCCTCTCCTCTCCCACACAAATTAAAAAGACCAAAGACTAGACATTATTTATTTTAGTGTGATTTGTCTGCACGACAATTTCGTGCTTGCTTGCTCGGCCATCATCCCATCCCACGGGCGCCCCTCGTCCTCGCTCCACGCGCGGCCGGCCGCAGTCGTCCACATCTCGATGTGCTGCCGTTCCATGGCTTCCCCTGCCCCATGGGCCATGGATCCGGCGGCGCCACCGACCACGCGACCTTCCCCCACCCTGATGCGCGGGCGCGGCCACGGTGTTCCTCCCCACCCCGACGATGGCAGCAGGAGCTGATGGGTCGGCGGCGAGCTTAGTTGAGGCCGGGAAGCGGAGGCAGGGCCGGTTGCTGCGGCGGCCATGTAGCCGCCCGTGCTCAAGATATTCAACGGCAGAGCGCGCACCGCCGCGGCATCTGGATCTGCATGCTCGCGGGGACGGTCGCCGTCGCCGACGTCTCACTCCACCACCTGGGACAAACAGGAGCCCTTCTGCTTCCTCTTTGCCACACTACAAGGTGAGGCATGCGTGGTTTTATTTCCAATTTGTGCTCAGTGTACGATTAGTCACCAATTTAATTTAATGTCCTTCATACCTCAAGTGAATATTATTTTAATATACGAGTGTCGAGTTTCATTCGTTTTCAGTGTTATTTTCAACTTTAGAGAAAAACAATTTGAGGTATCCTGATCCCTAATTGTTAGAGTCGGATTACATTTTTGTTCTGTATATGATTAGTTGGTTGATTTTGGCAGTTAAAATTTTTGGTTCGACAAAGACAAATACTTGATAAACTCATTATTTTTGTGTTTCTGCAGATCACAACGAACAGGAGTGGCTTGATAGAGTACAGAGCCACATCCATTCTGGGGCCACAAGTGTTGCCATTTGCTTGAGCATGACATGACGCCACATTGCTGCAGTTGTGAAAACGGAGGTACAAATAGAAAAGTGCTCGTGGTATGGTTACTTTGTTTTCAATCTAGGCTATCCATTACCTGATTATATCCAAAGACATTTTTCATTATAATTTTTTTGTTTGTACTAGTTCTGCAGCCAAGGAACACATAGTATACGTCACTAGGAGACGGCTGCAGGTTGTGATTGGAATGCCTGGGATCTGCAGTTATGAATATGAAACTGGACCAACAGATACCCATGCTCTTGGTTGAAAGGAGAGTAAGCCGTGTGACTTTCCTGCCTTTAAAAAATCATGCAGGATGAAAACAGTGAAAGGTGTGTAAGTGGAGCGTGCATCCCTAACTGTTGTTTCACTTACCCTTCTGTCTTGGGACTCTTGAAAACTGGTATTGTGTGCTAATGGCAGCTTCCATTTATTCTGAAGTCATTAAGAATGACATAAAAAGGTATTGCGTTTTTACTCCTTTGCATGCTGTTCTTCAGACTCCAGGTTAGAAATCAGGCAAGCTGGAGCATGTACTGGAGAACATGGGTGGTGCACACTTGCACATCTACGGCATAGGAGCACCTTGGCGAAATTCATATGAATTGTTCACCTAGACAGCTATCAAGGTACAACTTCATCTCTTTTTCTATCCAATGGCTCATGCCTTTCAAGGAAGCTGCCTTTGCTGGTTTCCTAGACTGTAGACAAATTTTAGAAGCAAAGGATGTACTAAAATTGACCATCCTAACATCCTCAGAAATTTGGAGCTCTCAGGTCTTTAACAATTTTTGTTCCTAGATTATTGCACCATGAATTACTGATTACTATATTGGAGCCATGGATTAGTTGGATGGCTATGGAACTTGGCACGACCTATTACTTAAATTGTTTACTTTCTCTAAGTTCACTATAATATAATGTTGTAAGAATCAGCATGCAAGTAGTCTCAGGGAGTTCTCCAGGAGAGGTTGTAGACTAGGGTACTGTTTGGGTGAGGGTGGCAGTCATTTTGCATGCTCGAGGGGGATGGCGGTTCTGAAAACATGATCTTTTCTGCAGTTAGTTCTTCATTCTTGTCCCGAATAATCTTTGCACATTTGTTTCCTTATCTCTTCATTGCTTGCCGCCATTTCCCTATATTGTTGTTGCAGTTGCACTGTGACTGTATGATCAATTTATTACAGTGAACAGCATGAATGCCTCATACATGATCCAAATGAAACGTGTGAGGACCTAGATAATTATTACATGCTGATTGCCTAAACATACAGAGCCAAGAGTCTATTCATTAACAAAAATATATCTTTTAAATTAAGATTTATATTAGAAGTTTGGTTCTGTTATCTTTGAGTGAACATGCAAGCAAGTTGTCTTTTAGTTTGTTAAGGTAATCCAATTTCCTTACAATAAGAACTGTTACCTGCTGGTTGTGGCTGTGAGTGTTTGTCTGAATGTATCTAACATGAGTGTTTGGAACCTATTCTATCTGTTTCTCGATTCACTAAGTAAATAGCTTGTTCTACTTGCTCGGACATTTCATTCTTTGATAAAAAAAGAATTAGTTGTGGATGGCTACTCCTATTGACTTGTTCTAACTTCAATCTAGCCTCCTTTACTAATGAGCACTGCTGTTTGACAGTTTGTCAAATTCTGTTTTTTTATGGCTTCTTACGAGTACAGACCATTGGGCTGAATCTAACGATTCCTCATGAAGCCCAAGAGTCACTTGGTCCTGATGTCTCATCAGCAAAACCCAAGTTATCTTAGTTGAATTTCTATTCTTTTAGTTAGCTAAAAAAACAAATCTCACTAAATGTGGATGGTTCAATCTCTTTCAGGTCTGACTACTACTGGATTTCCTCAGTGGTTGGATTGGGGCTGGGAATTGGAGATACTCGAGGTGAGAGGTGTGTGAGGAGTTTCCTGGTGGCACAGTAGCACCTTGAAGCAAACCAGCAAACAGGGCCGCGACCCGCGATGAGCACGGCGATGTGGAATGAAATGTTGATGGCAAGAGAAGGGCGATGAAGTTTGCACTATTTGTTACTCAGAACCTTTGGGTAATGATG
>DXKC01067242.1:0-12907 GCA_031170775.1 Cymbopogon citratus
CGCCCGGGCACCGATTGAAGCTAGCTTTCCGGCTTGCTGTGTGATTGGCACAGTGCGCCACATTTTGTGTCAACAGATATATAGTTCAAAAAAATATAGCAAGTTAAAAAAATATTTGTATTTTTTTATGCTGACATCAGCGTCTAAAAAATAAACACATGGAGCCGGAGTGCGGTAGGAAGGTGGGAGTGCGGGAGCAGTGACCGCTGGGAAGGAACCAACAGCCGAATTGGAACTGCGCTTTTTAACTGTGGTTCTCACTTTCTAAGAAATCAGACGTACCACGGTACCAGTGACCAGAAATGTAACCTTATACAAACCAAAGCGCTAGATTCATTTATTGCCATCATCTGCAGATAAGAATCGGAGTAAACAATCAACAAAGAACCGAGAAAGCACAACAAGATGTGTTTTCTCATGCAAATGTTGTAGTGATTGCATTATCTTAGGCAATGTAAGTGTCATAAATTAAGCAACAATGTCTTCCCAAAAACGTAATTTATGCATTCTAAAAAAGCAAGTACAGTGTCTATGTTCATTTGCAACCCACAACCCCGTTTTGTTTGCAAAAAAACAAAAAGCTCTAACAAGTGACATTGTTGCAATGTTGCCTAACAAGTGATACAATGGAAATTTGAAAGCTTTTTGCAATGTTGCCTAAAAAGTGACATTTAAATTGCCTAATAAATGATAATTAAAACAAGATAATCCCTAATGGTTGTATTTCCGGTATATAAACATGTCAAATTTGAACTAATTGAGCCTATTAGGAAAAAGTACATGGTGTCATGCAACTGATATAATAAAGCAATAAAAAGGAGCCATCATAAGAAACTTCCCACCATGTAGAAGTTGCAGTCAGTGAGTATTTCAGTTATAAGTGAGTATTTCAGTTATATAATTTTAGTTTGAACTGAGCAAATACACTAATTCAGAATACATATTGCGGTGTCAAAAAACCATCAATACTAATATTAATGGGTAATGGTGGGGAACTCGGTTTCTTAGGATGCCTTGGTGCTGGCAACGAATCAACACCTCCCCTACTGCCCCTTCCATGCACAACCAAGTAGGTCCAAGCTGAAGACTCACCTAAAATCTGCATACACATCAGGGCCGTGCTTGTTCCACAGGGCAAGAGCGCCACTGCGAGGTATGCGAATAGTGGGCCGCAAAATGACAGAAGGTGGTCAGGGTGAGGCCTGCAAGTGAAACAAAAGCAAGTATATACCTATTCAAGAGTATGAATTGGACAATCCAGTATTTTCATGTAGCTTAGAAATCAAAAACTCACCTGAACCAAATATGGTATTGTTGTAGTGGGATTGCATATTATTAGGCAATTTAGGTGTCCTTAATTAGGCAACAATGCCTTTCTAATATAGGCAATTTATGTATTCTAGGAAAAGTATAGTGTCAATGCATCAAATAAATGAACCAATATGCCCTAAAATGCATATATGCAAAAAGGGAAGAGAGTGGTCTTCACCTATTGGCTCTTATCCCACTATATTTGGGTACAAACATGACCAATGATGCCCTAAATGGCCAGTTCATTAAACTACAGAGCCTACATGTTTCGTTGGACTTCAGTTGGTAAATGTTTTCTAAACTCCAACTTAATTTCACTATCTTTCTTACCAATTTATTCTACTGGTCTTCTCAATGGGCAACTATTTTCCAAACTTTATTAAGCAAGCTTGCATCGCCATCTCAGTAAAGAATTAAAAACCACTCCACTAAAGACTCACATCTATGCATCCTTTATAAAAAGGATGCTTCTCCAGAACCAATCCAACTTTTTGTCCTTGCTAGTTGCTATCCCCACAATCGATGAGCACCCTGTGCCATTCATGACAGATCCTGAGCATAAAAGTAAAAAAAACTGATATATTGTTTACTATCTAAATGATATATTATTGCCACCCAGTGTGAAATCTTATTGTTGCCTATGCATTATTGCCGGTGTGAAATCTTATTTTATGCCTATGTAGTGCTATATTGTTGCTTAAATAAGAGAGTTAAAGGTGTCAAAACACAGAATCTCAAAATACACCTATTAATTAGCCGCTGAGTCCTTTTGTGTGAGCATAACTCAATGAACTTAATCAACTAGTCAACAGAGCAACTACATGCAACTTCCTAAAGTTCCTAGTATGCTGCATGCTCTCTCAATACAAAACCATCCCTCTTTATGAATGAGATAATTGTTATCAAATGCATAAAATTCAGATTTCATGCGAATCAAAGAAGCATTCATTTATTCATTCAGGTGTGGTAGGACTACTCACTCTGAGGAGGCTGAATGCAAACTAGTCGGTCTAGTTGAGGCTGTAGCTACTGTGACCTGCAACTAAAACTGGAGTAGTCAATCAACAAAGATAGCAAAAGGATTAAAAGAAGCACATCAAGTTGCATTTCCTTAGGCACTGTGGTAGTGGATTGCATTTTCTTAAGCAAATTTAGTGTCATTTGTTAGGCAACAAGGTTTTACCAAATAAGCAACTTATGTATCCTGAAAAAAAGCAATTTATGTATTCTGGAAAAGGCAACAACGCAGTTGTGACTCTAATCAGACTTCTACGTATACGAAGCTATAACCTCTTGGCTTGTCAGTCTCTTTGCCAGTCACCAATCTGCAAGCAATTTGTAGCAGTCAGTTGCTAAAAATCAAGTTTTAGCAGTCCCTGAAACTGTTATATCTAAGTAATATATGATATTCCCCCTGCTAGCTGCCATGGTGCAAGTAGGCAGTTCACCAAAAAAAAACATGCAGGTTATATTAGAGAAGCATGGAGACAAATCAAAGCACAATCATTATAGAAAAAATTCAGAAAGCAGTAGGTACAGTGCTGAAATAATGTGACATAGCACATTAGATTTGATCGCTACTATCCGAACTCTGAACCACAACAGATTAAGGTGGTGAAATAATAAATGTACATATATTGCATTTTCATCACACAAATTCAGTGTGCAATAGTTTTAAAATGTAAATTTCTAAAACAGTTGGTTGAAGTTCTTGAAATTTCAGCAATCAGCCTATCACAGAAGTTTTAACGCTGGTAGAGAAGATAGTTTCACAGCAGATTGGAAACTATTTTACACGGCTAACATTACATACTTATGTGCAAGTTCAATTAGTGCCCTTAGTCCAGATGGCATGCAGAAATGAATCAAGCGCTTCACCTGCGGTTGTTGATGGTGTGTGTTGCAGATGTAGTCGAAGACCTGGAGCACAGTGTCATGGTGGAGCACGCTGTCCGCGAAGACCAATCTCCGCGGCCACTGGACCAGCATCCACACGCCCGTCACCTGCAGCAGTGGACCCCCTAAGCCGTGAAGGCACGACGGATCTCGCCGAATCCATCAATGGCGATGGCCTTGAGGATGAAGGAGGCGAGTCCGAACCTTCCAAGTGCCAGATCAGGCCTTCTCTTTCGTGGATCTGGGCTGCGCTCGCTGGAGCTGCCTCATCACAACAGGATTGGTGGGCCCTCGCGCCAACCTAGCCGAGAGCCGCCGACCCTCGCGCCATAGCGAGATGGCTGCGCTACCGGCGATGAGAGGAGGAGGGGTCGTGGTGGGGAGGGGAGGGGAGGGGAGGCGGGGGCGGCGCTGATGGGTGGTGGAGCTCGTCGGCGCTATGGCTGTTGGCGCAGTGGCCAGCGCAGCTGGCTGCAGGGGGGAGGAGGAGTAGAGGTGGGGGAGGTAGGCGCCGGTACCGACGGCGGAGGGCGGCCGGCGGCGAGGTGGAGCCCATCAGCTATGGTTGGAGGCAGCCAGGTCGGATGCCTGTGATGAGAAATGGGGAGAAGATCGGGGATAGGATAATTGAAGATGGAGACGGGATGGGAACTAGAAAGACGGACGGCTCTTTTTGACTGGCCACTGGACAGAACGAGCGTCGCCGCGTCGGTGGTTGCAGCCGGGCCGAATGATTAAATCACGGCCGGCTGTAGTAAAGTCTTTACCATATAATAGTTGCACTTTACTATAAATAGAAAGGCTAATTGCACTTTACTGTAAAAGGAAAGGCCGTGCGGAAGGTCTATATTACGGCCGGCCGTGCGTTAGCTGCTTCCTTATTTTGTACATGGCATTTGATTTTATTATTCGTAGTCCTTTTCTTGTTTAAATATGGCTGGACAATGTATTAACTAGAGCATAGCTTATTGACTTTTGAGAGAATTCTGCATGAGCCATGGAACCGGCTAATGCACGGCTCAGACCGTGCATCCTTTAAGGTATTACTACAGATTTGGATATCGCTGGCGTCTTCATCAATGCCGGATTTTTAAAAACCGGCACTGATAGTGCCTCCAGGCACATCACTGCCGGTTCGTGTTACGAACCGGCATTAATGTGACAGTGATAGTTTAGAACCGGCATTGATGTGGTACAGGCACATCACTGCCGGTTCGTGTTACGAACCGGTATGAAAATTTCAAATAACATTTTAAAACCTTAAATGATCTCGGATGAAAAAGTCATGTACATGAGAATTGTACGTCTCATCAAGATGTACAATTCTTATTTCAGTCATTTTTCCATATAACAAAGTGTAATCAATATTGTTCATAAAATTTACATCTCTCTTAGTTTAGGGAACTCTATGTAACCAACAAGTGATTTGTAAGTTTTTTGATCAACGATACTATCACTTCATCGGATGAACAAATGACCTAAATAAAGTTTGTTGATCTCAAAAGTTATGAAATTTTGTAGTTGTCAACTTTTTCATTTGAATTCATCTTGCCATGCAAATTGCGTCTGTATTTGAAAATTTTAAAATTTGGATTTTCCAAACAACCTCGGATGGAAAAACAACCTAAATAAAGTTTGTTGATCTCGAAAAGTTAGGAAACTTTGTAGTTGGCAACTTTTCATTTGAATTCATCTTGTCATACAAAACTGCGTTTGTATTAGCTTAAATTTAAAATTCAAATTTTAACTGTGGTTCTCACTTTCTAAGAAATCAGACGTACCAGTGACCAGAAATGTAACCTTATACAAACCAAAGCGCTAGATTCATTTATTGCTGATGATATATAACGAAACCCAGAAAGGCAGAGCCCGACTGACCGATGGATGTCACCCTGCTAGCTTCCCGGTCAGTTTATCCTGCCCATGTTTATTATTACTGACCGATGGATGAACTTAAAAAAAAAAAAGGCCACTATAGCTGGTAGCTGCTCGTGACTCATGACGACGAACGCATGCATGCCATTATCCAAACGACCAAATCCGATTGACTCTCAGGAATCAGCAGCACCTCCTTGGGATGCAGAGGTGTCCGGTCATGTGCCAGGTCTCGCCGCCGTCCGGGTACGCGTAGGGGCACGCTGGCGTGTACTCGTCCATCTTCACCAGAATGTTCCACTGCGCGTTGGGGTCATCGGTGGCGAACACCGTCCATTCCGGCGTCGAGTACTCGTACCGGCTGTGCGTGACCCTGTGAAACCTCTTCACGTCCCTGTTCTTGCTCGCATCCTCCGGATCAATGTCCACCACGAAGATGTCTCCGTAGGGACGCACGGAGTGGATAAACAGCGGCAGCGAGATGGGATCCGCCGACACGGCGGCGAGGTCGGCCGTCACGGCGATGCTCCGGCCGTCCGGGCTGAACACCGGGTGGTTCACGTGGCCGCCGAGGTCTTCCCCGCTCCGTGCCACCCGGATCACCACATTCTTGTCGCTCGCCTTCACCATGAACACGGCGTAGTACCCCGGGTCCAGGCCATTGTCCAGTTCCGGCGCGTCCTTGGGCTTGTCCCTCGTCGACGAGAAAACGATCCAGTCTCCGGTCGGCGACCACTGGCAGTGCGTGTCCGTCCACTCCCCGTCGGTGAGCCGCGTCACCGTGCCGTCGCCGTACTCGCCGACCTCGGCGTCCTCGGCGATGTACAGGTTCTTGTGCTTCTTGTCGCCGCCGTCTCTGGTTGACCGGAACACGAACCTGTTCCCGTCGGGGCTACTCGACGGGAACGCGTTGTTGAACTTGCCCTTGGTGAGCTGCCGGCGCTGCCGCGCGCCGCTGGATGCGTTGGGGATGGCGCAGATCTCCAGCGGCTCGCCGGCGTTGAATGAGGGCCCCATGCACACGTACAGGATGTCCTTGTCGGGGTTCTGGTTCCACGTCGGCGCGAAGATGTTGTCGGGGCCTCTGGTCTCGTACACCACGCGCAGGCCATTGCTGTCGGCGACCCACACGGCTTTGAACTCGTTGTCCACGAACGCCAGCTTTGACCCGTCCTTGGAGATGGTCGGGAACACGCCGGAGACGCGGAACAGACCCACGTCCTTCACCGGCGACTCAATCTTGTGGAAGTTCCGGGGCACGTCGTCGCCGTGCTTCAGCAGGTCGCTCCTCGCGCGGTGGTACCCGACGCGGCCGTCGTCGAGGACGAAAGGGTTGAAGTGGTCCGCCTTGGGCCTCGTCTTCTGGGTCACCTGCACCGGCGGCTGCCCCGGCGCTGTGTCGAAGATCTCGATGTGGCGGTACTGCGTCTCCACGCGGACGTCGGTGAACTTGGACTTCTGCCGGATGGTCGCCACCGCCACCTTGGTCTCGCTGACCGCCGCCGGCGTCACCGCGTCGAAGGCTTCCGGCGTCACCCGCACGGTCTCGTTCTTGCTGATGACGTGGCGGAACACGCCCCAGGTGTCGCCCACCTTCCGGTGGAAGAAGATGACGTCGTCGCTGGCCCACGACGGCCAGCCGCCGTTCTTGACCAGGCGTTTCCGCATCGGCGGCCTCTCCACGTTCATCACGAAGATGTCTGTCTGCAGATCTTCGATCTCGCCTTCCCACCCCTCCGGCCGGAACGTCGCCATCGCCACCGTCTTCCCCGACGGCGACACGGCTGGGCTCAGATCAAACTGACCTTTGGGAGTCAGCCGCTCCGTCTTGCCGGTGCGAAAGTTGGTCTTGTACACGACCGTCCATGGGCTGCGCCGCTCTGCCACCGGCTCCTTGGTGGAGACGTAGATAAGCAAGTGGTCGACGGTGCGAGACCCCACCTTGTAGCCGCCGCCGACGCAGCCGCTGTCCTCGAGGCGCACGCCGCTGAAGTCGCCGGCGCCGAAGACGTCGGCGAGGGAGAACACCTTGCAGGAGGCGTTGCTGGAGGCGCCGTCGTTGAAACGCAGGGCCACGCGGAGCGTTTCCAGGCCGCCGTCCCGCTCGGAGACGAAGAGCAGGCCGGAGACGCGGCCGCTGTCGACGTCGGCGTCGGTGGCGCCGCCCTCGGCGGCGAGCTTGGGGCGCTTCAGCAGGGACTTGAGCGCGTCCTTGGGGATGGCGCGGCAGTTGTAGTTGTAGGAGACGCCGTCGGTGAGCTGTACCTCGTCGCGGATCGAAGACGGCGGGACCGGCACGGAGAAGATGTCCAGCGGCACCGGCGGACGGTACGTGGCGAAAAAGGCGATGCTGCCGCGGCTCTCTCCCATGGTCGGTCGACGGCGGCTAGCAGCAGATTAGTAGATTACTCTGTTGTCTGTTCCGCTTCTTCACTCAGTTAATCTCTTGCATATGCTCCTTGCCTCCTGCGATGGCACATTTATACACTACTGGAATCAATGTCCATCTCTTTGCCGAGTGTTTTTTTCGAGCACTCAGCAAAAAGCTCCTTGCCGAGTACCAAATCAAAACCACTCGGCAAAAAGAGGCTCTTTGCCGAGTGTTTTTTTTACTCAGCAAAGAAAATTTCTTTGTAAATTTTGAAGCCCTAAACGAATTTAAATCAAAAAGTTTTCAACTAAAGTTGTACATCTTTTTCAAGATCTACAACTTTTATTTTGTTTATTTCTACATTTGACAAAATAAAATAAATCTGTTCACAATTCTTATATACCTCTTATAATTTCATTAGCTACAAGAGACGTATATAAGATTTGTGAATAATGTTAAAATCACCATGTGGGATGAATATATGAAAAAATAACCAAAATAAAGTTTGTAGATATCAAAAAGTTATGAAATTTTGTAGTTGACAACTTTTTTATTTGAATTCATCTTGTCTCTGCGTTTCTATTCGAAAAATTTTAAACTAGATTTTGTCAAACGACCTTAGATGGAAGAACAACCAAAATAAAATTTGTAAATCTCGAAAAGTTATGAAATTTTATAGCTGACAGGTTTTTTATTTGAATTTATCTTGTCATGCAAAACTGCATCTGTATCTGAAAAATAAGTTTTCAAACGACCTCGGATGGAAAAAAAAAATCAAAATAAAGTTTGTATATCTCAAAATGTTATCAAACTTTGTTGGTGACAAGTTTTTCATTTGAAATCATTTTTTATATAAAAATATGTTTGAACTTCTCAAATCATTTTTATTTGAAAGAGTAAAATACATGAGCGGCCCTCGAACTTATAAGGGTGTGTCACTTGGGTCCATGAACTTGGAAATGCATTTTTGGGTCCCTAAACTTATCAACTGGTACACCGCAGGTCTATGTCAGCCATATAGACATATTTTGCTGATGTGGCGTGCTATCATGGCATGAATTTTACAATTAACCCCTTAAAATTATTTTTCTCATAAAAATAAACCCTTGTTTCTATCTCCGTGTCTACTCGTCTGCCTCTGCGGAGTAGCACGGCACGGGCAATACGGTGGGCAGGACAGTGAAGAGCCGCGGGTGGCCTATCTGGCACCCTGGCAATCGGCTACAAGAAAGCTTGCAGAGTCGTGGGAGCCGTGGTGCGGGCAGAGATGCCGGCGCCTGGCGCTATCCCGTCCTTTCCCTCTCGGCTCTGCCCCCGCGGGTGGCCTGCCTGGCCCGGATTTTTTTTTAAATTTATCCTTTTTTTTAATCAATATTTTAAAAAACCCGTCTGGAAAAATATTTCTACCTCATATCCCCTTTGGTCGCGCCAAATCGTTTGGCGCAACCAAAGCACTGTGTCACGCCAAACTATTTGGCGCGACAAGCATTACACCGTGGCAAGGGAGTTGACCGTGGGTCCTACACTATCGCGCCACATGCATTGGCGCGACAGGCTTGTCGCGCCAATTCATTTGGCGCGATAGGGTGGTACTCCCTTCTCCACACTATTTAAATGGGTCTGCACAACGTTTCTTAAAAGACGTAAAAAATAGCAGCATGCATGCGTGCAGTAGGCTTCAGGCCTCCATCAGCGGCTGAAAACTTGAACGGTTTCGTTCTCAAAAGAAACGCTATGCTACTGTGCCTACACACAAACAGGGCAGGCCCTTGCTGCACCAGCGTCTCTTCAGGGGTGGCAATGCCAAGGCCCGGTCTTATCTCTTCAGTGCATAAAATTTCATGATGCTTACTCGCTCCTTCCAGTTTTATGTGCACTTCTTTGACTGATACTATCTGTATTTGACCATTCGTTTTATTTAAATTTTTTATGTATACAAATAAATAAATAAGTTGTTATAAGAATATCTCTAATGATAAATTAAATTATAACTAAATAAGTAATATTTATTAAAACTTTATAAATAAGACGAATGATTAAACAAGAATGCTGAAAGTCAATAAAATGCATTTATTTTGGGAAGGAGAGAGTACTCCCTCCGTTTACAAATAAATACACGTTTTTGACTTCCACATTTCTTATTTGACCGTTCGTCTTATTTAAAAAGTTTAAAAGAATTTTAATTATTTTGTTATGGCTTACTTTTTTTTGTTAGATATCCTTTCATAATAATTTATTTATTTTATTATTTAAATAAAAAATTTAAATAAGACGAATGGTCACAAGAATGGTAGAAGTCAAAGAAATGCAGTTATTTGTATACGGAGGGAGTAATCGCTTTGGGTCTTGTCGTGCAGTGCTCAACCTGACATGTGGCTCGTGCCAAAGCCCATGACATGCAGTGCTAGGGCCTTGTTCTCTTCCCCTTGGAATTTCAAATTTTTTTACTCTTTCTTCATCACATCACCATCACATCAATTTTTGGCCGCATGCATAGAGCATTAAATATAGATAAAAAAATAATTAATTATACAGTTTGGTTCTAAATCACGAGACGAATCTTTTGAGCCTAATTAATCCATGATTGGATAATATTTATCAAATACAAACGAAATGCTACAGTAATTCTGATTTCTAACTTTTGCCAAAGAGAACAAGGCCCTAGTTGACATACTGTATTTGCAGCTTTAGCTACATGCCTAGTACATCTGCATGCCACCCAAGTCCTGAAGACATGGTGTGCGCCTTCCCTGTTTGTGTGCAGGCACAGTAACATAGCGTTTCTTTTGAGAACGAAGGCGCTCGGTTTTCAGCGGCTGATGCATGTTGCTATTTTTGACGACTTTTGAGAAACGTTGATGCATGCATGTCCTGCAGACCCATTTAAATGGTGCGGAGAGAGTACCTGTCGCGCCAAGTGAATTGGCGCGACAAGCCTTTCGCGCCAATGCATGTGGCGCGACAGGATAGGACCCACGGTCAACTCCCTTGCCACGGTGTAATGCATGTCGCGCCAAATGGTTTGACGCGACACAGTGCTTTGGTCGCGCCAAACGACCAAAGGGGATATGGGGTAGAAATATTTTTCCAGATGGTTTTTTTAAAATATTGATTAAAAAAAGGATAAATTTTAAAAAAAAAAATCCGCCTGGCCCGTTGTGCTGACCGTTGTCTGCAGTCTGCCGGCTCGTGCTCGCCGTCGACCAGCTCGCCATGGCGTACCGCGCTTCCAGCCGCGAACGCCGACGTCTCGTCTACAGAATCGACGTCGTTGAAGCGGGCAGCGACAACGAGTGCGGCACGACAAGGCCGTTGTTGGGCGGGTGGTTGATCACAAGAGCACACGGCACGAGGTCAAACTCGGACGGAAACCACGAGAAGCTAGCTAGCAAGTCGAGACATGCACACAACAGTTCGACGAACACACGCAAGAAGCTAGCTAGCTAGCTGGCCGTAACTTATGTATGCGAGCGTGCACATCGACGATGAAGCCGAATCCAGTGACGATCTCGACGAAGGCCAAGGCCTTGTGGCGGCCGGGCCAACGCGTGTTTGGGCGGCCGATGTCCGTCAGCATCGACACCGGCAGCAGCACCGTCCAGGGTTCAAGTAGAGCGTCTTTGGTATGCGAGATGTCTCTAAACCATGCTGTGCTGGTCATGGACTACGACATGAGAAGAAGAGAGAATTAGAGCGGTTTAATGTAGATGGGCACAGTACATACATGCATACGTGGTCAATCGATTTGAATAGCATATCTACACACTACACACAACAGACATGATGGGCATCTAATTATCTAAAATTAGCATCTTCTTCTCTGTGCGAATCTAAATTTTTTATCCATTGCACCATGCTATATGCTCTTATATCTTATCAAATTTTGAACTCGAAACATGACCACTTGTTTGCGGGAGAATTGTTCTTAAATTATATAAAAAGTAATCGAAGTCCGAAAATCATGAAACTTGTCATGATGTCATGATATCGTATGCGGACGTCGTGATAAAAAATTTGAGAAGGTTTCAGGCAAGTTGATACAGCGAATGTGTTGAAATCGAAGAATCTCCTAAGAAGTTTTAGAGGGTTGAGAAGGAAGAGGCAAGATTTAGAGTGAAAGTGACTACAACTTGGGATTTGAACAGAAAACTTTTCTATAAGAAATTGACAACATATATTTTCTCGTGTCAAAATTTGGTAATTTTTCAGATCCATTTGATACTTTTAGAATTCTTTTTTAAAAAACTGCTTTGTCGAGTGGCACTCGGTAAAGAACATATTTTTTTTTCTTTTTAGGTTTGATGAATGCCTTAACGGCTGGCACTCGCGAGTGTTGGATCAGCGGCACTTGGCAAAGCACCTAGTGGACAGTTGGCCATTCACTCACTTGACACACACACACGCACACTCACACACAGCCGCTGATGTGTCCATAATTTGACCTGACACGATTCTCATAATTATATTCTTTATGCAGACTACTACAAAAATATACGTGTCCATACCGCTTGGCGTGCTATGTGGTACCAAGAAAAGAAAGCTCCGTCCGTACGTGGAAAAATCTCCACATTCCTGATTCAAGAGGTATGGACGCGTTTGACGCGATACATGATGTATATATATGTTAATAATAAATGCTTAATAATTAAGTTTTTGGCCCACAAGTAATTAGATGATCTAAATCGATCCATATGGACCACGTACGTACGTACTATGCTCGCAGCTCGCTCATCCATACCCACAAGCTGTGCATGCAACTATGCAAGTTTAATTTTGCACACCGCTTGGCGTGCTACGTGGTACCAGAAATGAAAGCTCCGCCCGTACGTGGAAAAATCTCCACATTCCCGATTCAAGAGGTATGGACACGATTGACGCGATACATGACATATATATATGTTAATAATAAATGCTCGATAATTAAGTTTCTGCCCCACAAGTAGTTAGAAGATCGATATGCTTCCTAAATCGATCCATGGACCACGTACGTACGTACTGTGCTCGCAGCTCGCTCATCCATATCCACCAGCTGTGCATGCAACTATGCAAGTTTAATTTTGCACACCGCTTGGCATGCTACTCCCTCTGTCCGGCAATGACTGTCGTTCTGGGGTGTGCAGCGAGCGTCCTGGTTCAACGAGTTTTGCATGCATCTGACCGGATTCTGTACCCACATTCACTCCGTGTCCATTGTACCACAACAGCAGGTAGAACGACAATAATTACGGGACAGAGGGAGTACGTGGTACCAGAAATGAAAGCTCTGCCCGTACGTGGAAAAATCACCACATTCCCGATTCAAGAGGTATGGACGCGATTGACGCGATACATGATGTATACTCCCTCCGTCCCAAAATAAATGTCATTCTCGCTTCCCGAGAAAATCAGGTTTTCAAAATGCCGGCAATTATATATTAAAATATATAAATATGTATGCTAAGCAAGTAGTATCAT
>DXKC01067340.1:0-13601 GCA_031170775.1 Cymbopogon citratus
TGTTTGTTTCATTTATAAAAACTTTTCTTTCTGTAAACTGTCTATTGCAATATTTATTTAATATTTGTGAGATTTTTTATTGTTCACATATATAGTACCCATAAGGTATGTTCTGGAGTATTTTAGGTTGTTGGTGTAGTATCCATATGACATATGACTATATATTTCAATACTTTATAGTATCCATGAAATGTTTTTTTTTGTACAACTAGAGACATGGATATTATAATAACATTTTTGTGAACCTGCCATTTGGTTCTCCAAAATCTGTGATATTGTGGAAGCGGAACAGTTTGTCCCGGACATGGCTTAAAATGTTCTATATCTTCATGCCGAAGGAAGTCCCTTGCTTTAGAAGATTTGGAAATGTCGAATGGGATGGAAATATCGAAGTCCCTTCCACCCTGAGAAAGCGCTTTAGGCCTCCTTGCAAGTCCCAGTCTCTACCTTCAAATGGGATGGAAATATCAAAGTCCCATTTTTTCCATCCCACGGCCCATAGGGCGTGGCAAGTTCACCCCAAGTTTTCAATTTCCTTCGACTCTCTGCATGGAGCTGCTGCCATCCATTCTTAGACAAGCCTCATGCTTTTTTAAAGTCCAGAATCGCATTTCCGCTAGTGCCTCCCACTCCCAAAAACACTTTGCACAGAAGGCATATGCTAGTCTACTACTCCAATGGATAATAAACTATCAATGGCATGAATCTTGATTGATCTGGAGTCTGGACACAAGCTTCCTAGTTAATATCTAGCCTACATTGATGTGGCAACACCCCATGAACAATTGAAACGTTTCGCCTTTACATGTGTTGACATTTATATGTCTCCTGTGGTTAGCATCCTTAGAAGAACACACATTATGTTGGGGAAGAGAAGGACGGTGGTGGTCATGACTAGTACATTTGTTTGGTTGATGATTGGAGGCGAATGAATGAAATTCTATGTTGATCAGGTTGGAAACATTGATGGTGATGTCTAAGTGCATTGGTTACCTAATTAATGTATGCAATTGTACATTCACGGAAAATTTCCTACTACTGTCTCCAGCACAACATACTACTTCATTGAAAGTTTTGGATTTTAAGAAACACATGTCATTAATTACTCTACTTAATTATTACTACATAGTTAATCATCGGGAATGTGGGACACCGCAGTGTCCTACAGCAAAGAAAATTGTGTCCCGCAACAAAGAAAATAGTGTCCTGTAGCAAAGAAAATTTTTGCTCAGTGTCCTACAGCCAATTTTGCATATTGTTAGTGTCCCATAGCAAATTTTGCCTTAATCATTCTGCAGTCGCACTGAGGCTGTGTTGGTGCAATATTTGGGAAATGCAAAAGTGATCAGATTTGTTTTTGGGTTTAAGTGGTTAAAGAATATTTGATCATGTGGCAGAGGGGAACAAAGTTCATATAATTTTCATCCATTGACTTAAAGTAAGATATGAGCATACAGCTTCAAATTGTTATTATTCTGTAGGAATTTGTCCTATTGTCCATCAACAAACAGATCTTATAACACCCTGCCTCTTTGAGTTGTGAAATCTACTGTTAGTTCACTTGTTACAGTCTGATTGGGAGGTCAAATGATCAACTCCATGCACAGTGGCACAGAATCTGTTTTCCCAAGGCATATGGCGTGGCTATGGGCACGCCGTTCATCTTCCATGACACTCAATGCTATGGAAGAGCTCGTGGGGATGATTCAGACAATTGCCTTTCAAATTTAGTTCCATTCCATGATGCTTCCTAGACATCTTTTTATTTATCGAGTTTGTCAAGCGTGTTTGTTGGCTCAACGGGTGCACAAGGCGGAGACATTCATCAGATATAATTGTACTAGTTACGTGATTAGATAACACATGCACTGAGTTTGATGCCGTGCAACTTGGGAAATGCGATATCGTTTTAGACCAAAGGTCCCAGACCCTGCTTATATTGAAAGCATAAAATGTGAACACCAGCTTACAATCAAGCTCAAACACAGCAAGTCTGAAGACCACAAAAGATAAAAGATAAGCTGTACACAAAAAAAAAAGAACACAACACTGTGGACTAGCAGGCAGAGCATCCCCCACTATTATCTCTGCTCCTACTATTGCCTTCTGATTGTTATCCCAAAAATAGAGAAGCGGCACAAATTCGTGTAACATGCAGAAGCCAATGAATGAGAAATAGATCTCACGAGTTAGTACTTGTATATATATAGTGCTCACAAGAACTACATAATCAGGCATCAGCTGACATCCAACTCCCTGATGTTTCCCACCCCAAGTATCATATAGGTTTCATGTGGCCTTACACGAGTACTGTTATCTGGCAATATTGATCGACCCCTATTGCTACATATGTAGCACCCTATGACAAAGGGCTATTTATATGGCTCTCTTTTACCCAGCAGCAAGCTGTGAGATGGGCCACTTATATATATGGACCACAGATCAAAGGACAGCTAACTATGTCGACTTTTGAGTGCTACTGAACATTTGATTGCCATTGTTAATGTAGAGGAGAACTAATAAGAGGACAAATGCCCAATATAAAACAAGGCACAAAATGACTCATACTTTCACCTGACCCTAAAGTTCTGCACTACATCAAAAAAGCTCTATAGGAGCGCCACCCCTGGCACTGTAGGGGCGGCTGGTGTTGGAGCCGCCCCCTACAGTGGCCAGTTGGGCCCCAAAATGGTTGGCCGCCTCTACAAATGGCATTGTAGGGGCGGCTCGTGTTACCAGCCGCTCCTACAAATAGGATGATTTGTAAGGGTGGCTCGTAACACCAGCCGCCCCTACAGTGGATATTTGTAGGGGCGGCTAGTAACACCAACCACCCCTACAGTGGTCTGTAGGGACAAGTGGTTAGATGAGAGACTTGTGACTCGTCAAAATTTAAAAATTTGAAATTGAAATTCTTTAAACTTTGTCAAATACAAAAATGACCAATATAACAAATGTCTATATTGATGAGTTGAACAAACTTGGTATTCATGTCTTTCCAATTTGAGGTCATTTAGGGTTTCAAATAATAGTGTAAGGTGTTACATTTTCAAAATTTAAAATTTGACTTGGTCAAACTTTGTGAAATGAACCACTAAATGATCTTAAATGAAAAATCTTTGAATACGAAGTTGTTTTAACTCATCAAGATACACAAGTGTTCTGTAGGTCATTTTTGTATTTAAGAAAGTGTTAGGAAACACTAGTCATAAAATCATGAATCTCACATATAGTTTATGAAACTATGTGAGACTTGCCAATTTAGAACTAAATTTTCCCAACATTTTCTCAAATATAAAAATCACCTATATAACAATTGTGTATCATGATGAGTTGAACAAACTTGGTATTCATGACGTTCCAATTCAAGGTCATTTAGATTTGGAAAAATGCACATTTATGCTATTATTTTTTTGAAATTCAAACTTTGAACCATTCAAACCTTTTCAAATACAAAAATGACCAATCTAACAAGTGTATATGTTGACTAGTTGAACAAACTTGGTATTTATTACTTTTATATTTGAAACCATTCTGGGTTTCAAAAACTGGTGCGAAGGTGTCACATTTTTAAAATTGAAAATTTGACTTGGTCAAACCTTGTCAAATGAATAAATAAATGACCTCATATGAAAAACTTTTGAATACCAAAGTGTTATAACTCATCAAGATAAACAATCTTTGTATAGGTTATTTTTGTATTTAAAAAAGTGTTAGGAAACACTAGTCACAAAATCACAAACCTCATTTATAGTTTATGAAACTAGGTAGGACTTGTCAAATTAGAACTAGACTTTCCCGATACTTCCTCAAATGCAAAAATGACCTGTTTAAATATTGTTTATTTTGATGAGTTGAACAAACTTGATATTCATGACCTTCGACTTTAAGGTCATTTATGTTTGAAAAATGCATATTTATGGTGTAGTTTTTTGAAATTCAAAGTTTGAAATATTCAAACCTTTTCAAATACAAAAATGACCAACGTAACAAATGTATATCTTGATGAGTTGATCAAACTTGGTATTCTTGACTTTCAAATTTGGAACCATTTAGGGTTCCAAATACTAGTGTGAAGGTATCACGTTTTTAAAATTTAAAATTTGACTTGGTCAAATTTTGTCAAATGAACCACTACATGACCTTATATGAAAAACTTTTGAATACCAAAGTGTTATAACTCATCAAGATAAACAATCTTTATATAGGTTATTTTTATATTTGAGAAATTTTTAGAAAACACTAGTCACAAAATCAAGAATCTCACATATAGTTTATGAAACTATGTGAGAGACTCGTGAATTTAGAACTACACTTTCCTAACACTTCGAATGCAAAAATGACCAATATAACAAATGTATATCTTGATGAGTTTATCAAATTCGGTAGTAATGACTTTTCATTTTAAACCAATTTAGGGTTTCAAAAATACAGCTTCACGTTGTCATTTTTAAAATTTCAAAATATGTTTTTTTAATTTTTTAAGAGTAAAGTACGCAATTTTATATATATATATATATATATTAAAAATGAGTGTATATATATATATGGAAAAACTAAAACTTAATATTTGTAATCATTTGTTACCCAAGAATCGATTTGATTTGCTCAAATTTTGAAATTTACATTTTAAATAATTCATCAAACTCAGCATTCATGATTTCCATTCAGCCCACCTGTTCGGCCCATGAATCTGTGACCGTTGATCAGCAATCAGATGGATAAGATCTATTTTGTTTGGTATAAAAGAGAAACCCTAGCTTCAACCGTCTGCACTCCTATCCTCTCCACGCCGCAGCCACGAGTCAAACACCGCTCAGTCTCCTCTCTCCCCCTCCCTCAGTCTCCTCTCCCATCCTCCCAAACGAGTGATGAGGCTCCCCTTCATCTCATGCCTCTCACTCGTCGACAGCAGGGTGCGCGACGCGGCGGCAGTGGCGCTCGGCGTCACAGGGCGCCATTCTGCATGGGCCCGGGGATCAGGCGGCAGGGCGGTGGGTACAGACCTTCGGTAGCTGGATCCGGCAATAGCGCGACGGACGCCCTCACTAGCGGGTGAATCAAGCGGCAGCACAGCCCTCCTGCAGTGGGATCCGGAGGCGGCGCGACAGTCTGGTGGCCGAATCCGGCGGTGCGGCATCTCTCTCGCTCACGACGGCGGTCCGGTGGCCGGATCCGGAGGCGTCTGCTACCTCTACCTCCGCCGCGACGGCTGGGTGCCCCAGTGGGTGCAGGTCGTCTAGCAGGGGCCTCGAGACGACCCGCCGGCCATGGCCACGTTCTACCTTCGCGTGGAGGCTGACTGCTGACACCCGTCTAGGCATCCGTCCACATCCGACCGGCGACGACAGCTTCACGTGCGTGCATTCTTCCCATGGATGGGTACTAGTGTTGTTGTATAATTATCATGCATGATGACTCTGATAATCTAATAGCATCAACTGCATAATGATTCCTGATTTTAGCAATTTATTTACCATGACTTTAACTGCCCATTGATTGTTGTGTTGCAATGCAGAGATAGTGTTGCTGAGCAGTACTTCTGAAATTCTAACATGCAGTTGATCGATGGCGTTTCAGTATGATTTTTTAAGATGGGTAGTTCTTAATCTGGCATACTAGGATCTTGATATTGATTAGCAAATTTCAGAACACTTTGCACGAATGCATAGTAGGATCTAGTGCTGTGCATATTCTACAGAACACTTTGCATGATGGAAATTGTCCATGGATCTTTGTGCATCTGTATTGCTCTTGAAAAATGTTTGGTCTTACAGTCCACTTGTTTTTGTCCGTCCTGTTGGTATGTATAACTAGTGTGTTGTACTGACTTTGTGCACAGTGGAGTGACCAGCTGACAGCTAGCTATAAATCGGATGCTACGTAACAACTAATATTAACATATGCTTGATAATTTTGATGTCCTGTAATACTATGCTATCTACTTCAGTACTCCTACACTCCCTGTTTCTGACTGAAAACTAGCCTAGAAGGTGATGTATAATCATCCTATAATAGGACCATGTATATGTATGTACTGAACAAGCAACTACTGATTACTCAAGTCTTAGCACTGTATTCATTTGTTTTTTGTTTTTATTTGCAGGTTCTGGTCTTCTAGAATTAGAGAATGGACAATTTGAGTAGTTTCCGGTCCTGCTATTGTCAGGTCCATTCTTTGATCGATATATGTCTAAATTCCTAGCTAATCTGTTTGTGAAAAAAAAAAATCTTCATAGTGGATTCTCATTTGTGGACTTTTTCTCATATAATAAACTAGGAGAGGTGCTACCAATACCATTATCGTTAAAGAACAACTCTACCTGAAGAATTTTACTTGTTTTTTCATATCAGGATAACGAGGAAACAATGTCATAGTCTCTAGCCACTACTGCTGATCTCCTAATACCTACTCTACTACTACTGATCTCTACTGTACTCTACTACTTGTGATGGTGGACAGACTTGATGGACTTGTAACTCATAAATTGTGGACTTATGTTGGACATGTGAATTTGAATTATATGTGTGCTGTGGTCAGATTTGATATACTGTGGTTAGATTCAAGTTTGAATTATATTTGTTGATGCATAAATATACTGTGGTCAGATTTGATATTTTTGTATTTTTATTTTTTTTTTGGAAAATTCACTGTAGGGGCGGCTCTAGATTGAGCCGCCCCTACAAATACATGCTATAGGGGCGGCTGTATGCCTTAGCCGCCCCTACAAATGCCATTTGTAGGGGTGGCTGGAAACACCAGCTGCTCTTACAAATGCATTTGTAGGGGCGGCTCTAGAAAATCGTCTCTATAGTGCTTTGATTTGTAGAATCAGTTGAGTAGGGGCGGCTGGGCTAGCCGCCCCTACAAATCCTTACCAGCCGCCCCTACAGAGCTTTTCTGTAGTAGCGGTAGACTAGCATCAATTTACCCGGCCAAAAGCTTAAACTTCTGAGTACAGTGATTGTCAAATCATGTGGCCGTCCTTGTCATCAAGTGGCCTGAACTTCACCTTTGCATCTTGATTCAAGTATCGTGCAGAAAATTTCCAACAAAAGGCCATCAGGGAATAGCGTACAGTATAACATGATAAAGCATAGATTATAGACTAATGTGCTGTTAACTCGTTCACTTCATGCATGGCGTGCCGCGTGCTATGACGGATAAATTCTTTTTGTCATGTGGTGGTTTAATTGTTTTACATGCAATTCCGTTGACCATTCATGGACGATGAACCTGATAGTATTTTATTTAACTTCTTGGAGAGTGAATTTGTTAGTCTAATTCGCGGATTATGAACATGGTTAATTTGTGAGACTATGGATGCTTTTACAGTCAAATATCGCATGCCTCTTAATCCTTAACTCTACAAATGAGCATTTTGTATGACTTGGTGATGTTGAGGATTAATTTGGTTCCAATCTCTGGATGGTAAACTAATTACTTAGTCAAAGGGAAGATGTTTGTGGCCAAAACTTTGATGTCCTTTGCTGGTCTGATACAGAGCTGCATGTTCCCTGTAGCCGGCCACTGACTACTACACAATGGAGCGGTCAGGCCTAGAGGCGGCCAACGGCCATCAGCCCAAGTCAAATTATTAGTATCATTGGAAAGATCTTGACTCTAGTTTTTAACAAATTTATTTGGAGATACAAATGTTGCACGTATTTTTAGAAATCGAGTCAAACTTTTGTGTCATTTTGAAACGGAGGTAGTAGAACATACTTGTAGATTGGGTTGGCCACTAGAACTTTGGAATTAACCAAGTAGACATTCAAGGTTTTTTCATTCAAAAATTTGAATTTCAAATATCAGAACATAAATACATATTTGGGACTCTGAGTAACTTCAAATCAAAATAATTTCAAGCCACAAAGTTATAGACTATATTGATAACTGCAAGTTTGTGCATAACGTAACAGCATCCAAGGTGTTTGAAAATTTTAAATTTCAGAATATGAAAATTTTAAACAATATTTTGTAATATTTTCATATAAAAGGCTTCTCAACTATAAATTTGATATAAAGTTTGTTTCCATATAATTCCTATGAAAAAGATGAATTATTTTTATATGCAACTATTTTTTGAGGCGGTTCTCTTAAGATTTTTAAATCTATTAATATAGAATTTTGAAGGTGCGCACTTAGAATGACCATCTCTGTAATATTGATTTTCATACACTTGAGATGCCAGCTGCTTAAAATTGATTTATAGAGAGGGGAGTTTGAAGGCATTCACATCTGTAAATCATTAATTAACAGGTTCCAATCTCTGGAGGGTAAACTAATTACTTAGTCAAAATGAAGATGTCTGTGACCAAAACTTTGATGTCCTTTGCTGGTCTGATACAGAGCTGCATGTTCCCTGAAGCCGGCCACCGTGACTACTATACAATGGAGAGGTCAGGCCTAGAGGAGGCCAACAGCCATCAGCCGCCATCAGCCCAAGTCAATTTATTTTTCATTCCCGTGGCAACGCGCGGGAAATTCACCTTGTTCTTGCAATTGTGTGGGCTGATCATATTTACACCTTACATTGAAACAAATGATTACATAATGCACTTTCCACAAGTTTTATTTTTCATTCTTGTGCTAAACAAAGGGTAGAAAAATATACGTCTTCAAATAAATACAGTGTGCTTTCTATAGTTTTCTTTTTGCGAAGGAGTTTGCAATTGCTTTCAAAATATAAATAGTGACAATAATAATATAATCTTATATTTAGTTAAAGTTTCATTCAGAATCCGAAATTAGGAAATCTTTTTTTTTTGTTTTTTCTCTGCAATGTATATCCACTGGTACAGAACCGACCTTTATTCCCGGTTCCAAACTCCCTTTACTCCCGGTTGTGCAACCGGGAGTAAACATTTGGGAATAAAGGGTTGGGAACCGGGAATAAAGGTCCTGACCTTTTATTTAATTTTAAATTCATTTCAGTTCTGAATTTATTTTTGGTTTTAAAATATGTTTTCTAATACACGTTTCGCACTGCAAATTAATAGATTGTATAATGTTTCATTTCGAGCAATATACGGAAGTGAATCAACTAAAAGTATATAGTAAAGCACCACATGTATAAACAAAGTGCATTGGAGTATCAAACATGTCTATACAAACTTTAAAAATTTAATTACAAAAAGTTCAATTACCATGACTCTCTCCTTGTCCTGGAATCCATTTTTCTTGGGGATTACAAAAAGGTGCCCTGGAAAGTTGCTAGCCGTTGGGCGAGGGACTTTATTCCCGGTTGGAGCCACCAACCAGGAATATTGTTTTTCTATTCCTGGTTTCAAAAAGTACCGAGATTAACCGTAAAAAGTGATCCGGGAATAGAAGTCACTTGTCTACTAGTGATCCGTACTGGTTTACCATATGGATACTCTGGTTATCTGTATTAGTCCTCAGCAACAACTGATACACTCATCCCCCTCTTATTCCTATCCATCATGCATCCGCCGTCCGACTTTTGGCACTCGGCAACGAGTCGAGCACTCGGCAAAGATGTTGTCTACCATAGTGAATAACATTTTTATGTAAACATAATATCATCAGCAATGAAAGTTCAAAGCCATTTTAATAATACAAAATAAATAATAAATCATATATTAAGTTATTCATAACTTAATTCCGATGTGCGACAAGCAAGAATAAGTATTCAACAGTTCTTCAATGTTGAAAACATTGAGGCAGTATCATGTTAAGTGAGACGCAAAGTGTGAATGTGGCCCTACTAGATGGCCACGTACGCCAGCAGCACTGCATTCTAGGGTGTGGCTATCCAGCTCCGGAGGAAGTGCCTACTGGGGCTCTGTGATCATCCTGTGCTGCTCTTGAACCCTTGAATATAACTTTTCCCAATGTCTCCCAATTCAAAACATTTGTAGAGACTTGTTAGGTTGTGACTCGCGACACATCTTATTCTGCTGCATTGGATAAACACACTGCTTGACAAGGATCTTGATCTGAATATGACTGTGTGCATTCTCTCTATATATTTTGTGGCAACCATATACACAGCTATGTCATTCTTTTCCTTTGGCACTAAAATTTTATATATACCTCCAGGTCCTCCACTGGTAGGCATCATGAAATTTACAACTGCATAAGACCCACATGACTGGCCAGGCATATCCAGAGCGCCCATTTGCCGACCATCACAGCGTTGAGAGTACATATATTCTTGTGGTGTGGTGAGGTGAACGCTAGTTTTTATTTCTTATACAAGTCCATTGATCAAGGACTTCTCATGGATGATGAACCTGATAGGTTTTTTATTTTTTTTTAAAAAAAAATTGTGGGCAATGAACTTATTAGTCTAATTCATGGGAGATAAATAACTTGGTTAATAACTTGGTTAACTTACTAGTTACGATCAAATATCGCATGCCTCTTGGATCATGAACCTGTTAGTTTTATCTTTTTCTAAGGAATAAGCATTTTGTATCACTTGTTGAAGCTGCATTGGATTAATTAGTTGTGGACGTTAAATTTGTTACTTTACTAAAATTGAACATGTTTGTGGCCAAAAACTTTGACATCAATCCATTTCTTGGCAAATGGCTGTGGTTATTTTTGGAGGCGGGTGTGTGCAATAGCCGAGCATGTGTTAGCCTTTGTAAATCAATTGTCCTTGTAGGTTCGAACGTAGGGCCATACCTACAGTACAGTAACATTTCTAGCCACTGGAGTACACCCTCATTTGTGAGTATATGAGATAGCTATCCATTTTATCTACATTTCACAATCTTGTATTGAATATTTGAGCAACCAAAATATTTCAATTGAAAAAAATCAACTACAAAGTTTTAGGTCTTGTTGAGCCCTTCAAAATAAAAAAAACTAATTAGGTCAAGATTCAATTTAGAGATCTTTTCATCTCCAAGCCTTATAATAACTGGACACAACATGGTAAAATTTGTTGTTCTTTTAAAACTAGGAACTAAATATAATATGGTCATATCAGTTGAAGTTCAAAAACATTTTATTAGTGATATCAAATAAATAAAAAATCATACATTAAGTACTTGTAAGTTCTCAGAGCCGCTTAGAGGAAAGGGAGAAATAAAAGATGCGGTGACATGCATGGATTGGCCTTCAATAGTTGTTCAGCAATGAATACACAGTGAGGCAATGTTGTGTCAAGTGAGATCCATAGTGTGAATGGCCTAGCTCAACTATTACTTTTCTTGACTTCATGACTTCTGAATCTGCTTATTACTTTTCTTGCACAAGTGATGCTCTTGAACCCCATAAGTAAAAATTTCCTTAATGTCTCCCAAGCTCAAACATATATAGACTTTTCAGTTACGAGTCGTGGCACATCTTATTATGGTCCATTGGATAAAAACATTTGTCAAGAATTTTGATCTGACCCCAACGACCAGCATATGCATTCTCTCCATATACTGATCAAGTATGTCATGTGGCAACCATGCTTGAACCGTATAATAATACAACAACTTAATAATATAAGTACTTGATCATTTTGCCTTTACCACTAGCATTATTTATATGCCTCCTCTTGTTGGCATAATGAAATTTACAGCTATAGGACCCACATGACTGGCTAGTCCCATTTGCCAACCATGCATCGCACAGAGGTCCCCACACCGTCTTCCATTTTGTTCACCATTGATAGTTCTTATTAAGTTGTATGTATTATATATTGAGAATGATGTTCAAAAGAGTTATTAGTGATGATATATTGCTTATGGCGAAGGAAATTTTTTTATAAGCTTTCAGTACATAGAAGGAAATTTTGTTTGGTTGATGTTTATAAGATATGAAATATAATCATCCTATGAGAGGTGGCACTATTTTTACTATGGTCACAAGTATACTCCTTTTAAAAATCTCCATCATATTAGCCTTTGGTGTAATGCCCAAGGAGAGCCTTGATTTGTATTCAATAGCCACGGATGCACTGAGTACAAGGAGTGAGTAGCAAATGAGCAGCACATGTAGACAAAGAGCAACAAATGCTCAACGAGTATGAGTCGTTCCTGGTGCTTTGGGACTTGTGCACCCCATGGACCTGTCGACGTTTTATCGCCGATAGCCCACCACCGGGGTACCCGAGATGGTGTTTTATGTTCGGAGGGCTTGACAGATTGCGGAACTCGGCGGTTACGGCAACAAGCACGACGAGACAGACGATTTTATACTGGTTCGGGCCCTCGACTAGAAGTTGAGTAATAGCCTTTACGTCCAGTCGGCGTGATGCCTGTTGCGTTGTATTGATGAGTATCGGGTGTTACAATTGTCGAGTGTTGTGGGTTGTGGGTTGGTATGACTTGTGTTACCTGCGTCTTTTTTCTAGGGGTGCCCGCAGCCTTCTTTTATAGGACGAAGAAGTGCTGCGGGTTCTTTTGAGTCCTAGTCGGATCCTAACAGAGAGTCCTAAACGGCTAGTTTCGTACTCTACTTGTTACAATCCGTCAAGAACTCGCACTGCCTTGCTCTTGCTGTTTCGGCGTTGCCGAGTTGTGGGTCCAGTGGGGCCCACACCTCTGCAAGCCTCCTTCGTGGGGTACCCGGGGTAACCCCCGTCGACAAGCCCCCGAGCATTTCAAGTCTTTGAATTTCGGAAGCCTAGTTCTTCTGGTACGAAGTCTTGAGATGCTCCATCTTCTTCCTGCTTCTGTCTTGTGGTCTTCTGACGATGGTGAGTGCAAATTTTTGAAAAAATTTGCACTCACTGAGTGTAGCCCTCGAGCCTCTTGCTTCATGGAACAGGAAGCTTAGAGGGTCCTGTATTCTCTTTATTTCTGTCTTGAGCTTTTGATGAAGGTGAGTGCACTCACTGAGTGTAGCCTCCGAGCCTCTTGCTTCATGGAACAGGAAGCTTGGAGGGTCTTGCGTCTTGTTTCCTCTTCTGAACTTGCTACTTTTTTTTTGAAAAGAATTGCGCTACGGGTATTTTGCAGCCCCCGAGCCTCTTCCTAGTTCTTCTTAGATGTTGTGGGCTATTTGGTGCTGCTTCATCCGAGTGGCTGTGTAGAAGTTTTGATTTTTGGCCAGCTTGAAGACGAGCCCCCGGGTGTAATTTTGAATCTTCTGTAGTTATGTCTTGCAAATAGAGTAGGTCTTGAGATAGGGGTTAGTAGCAAGCTAACCTCCGGGTAGAATCTTCTCAGAAAGGGAATTGAGGCAAATGGAGTAGGGCTTGAGACATGAGTTGTTAGACTTCCCTGGTCTGGTTCTCGAGTCCTCTGTCCATGTTGTCTTCTTTTTTCTTCCCGAGTTGATTAGCGTGTGGACGGCTGACTACATCGACAAGTCATTGTGTGTTAACAACTGGCTTGTCGGCTGTTGAGCTCATGCTGTGGTTCGTCGCCGATCTACGCTCTTTTGGGGGATTCCCGAGTTCTTGTCGGATGGTGGTCAGGTGTCTCGCTGCTTGACCCGTTGGCCTTGGACTCGGTGTCATCTCAACTGCCCGTTATAGCAATCTTGGATGCATGTTCCAACTCGTGAATGTGTTGGCCGAGTTGCTTCTTGCTTGGTTGCGTAGGACCTTGGTGCAGGTTTTAGTGACCTTGTGCATCATCGAGTTCCTTGCGGCCATTTTTGAACGATTTCTTTTGCTTTCTTATTCATC
>DXKC01067487.1:0-13876 GCA_031170775.1 Cymbopogon citratus
TCATCTCCAACGAAATGTAGACACGCTTCACTAAAGCGTGTCTGGAGCGTTTCCACATGGACCGTGTCAGGAATCGTAGATACGTTTTGTCAAGCGTGTCTAGAAGGCATGAGACACTATTTAGTAACGGTGTCAAACGTGTCTAAAAGACCTGAAACGTTTTTTAGACACATTGAACTGCATGTCTACGTCCCCTTGAGACATTATAAATTTTGTGTCAAGCAAGATTATTATGCTTTCATATGCTTTTCATTTTTCTTATTGCTAATATATTTTGTGGAAATGTTTTTATCCACATATAATCATATTTACTTTCGACACTATGTACAGAAGATGGAATATCACACAATATCCAATCTCATTTAATATTAGAGCCATCAGATCAGCCAACAAAAAGCAATTATCCATATATAGAACACAGAACGTAGATATCATATATTCCTTTAATTCATATACATTGCAATAATCTAATCTATTTAAAAATCTTTGTGCAAGCGAACACTTGCACTTCAGTGTACTAGTTGCTTCTTCGTGCATCAGATCTTGACATGCTTCCAGGATCCTGCATATTAAATAATAAATTCTATAAGTTCTAGAAAATACAACACCACACAAATATCATCTCTAAAGAATTAAGAAAAAAAATCTTCGCAACATAGAAGTAAGACTTTTTTTCAACTTATAGAAGTAAGATTTTGACCCAATTAGTAGCAACAACTAGAATTTGACACAAGTAGTAGTAAGAACTACAAATAGTGACACACAATTGGCAACAGTTAATTCACAGACCAGTGTCATATGTTTAGAGAATTAGTGAATGATTTGATGTGAGCCCACTTACCAGCTCCTATGGCTGTTCTTGAGTATAGCTCTCCAGAACTTAGGTAATATATTGATATGCATACGAAAGTTAAAGAATGAGATAATACACTGCTTCTACTCAGTGAAGATTATGGCCTATGTACTTGTACTCCCCTCATGGCTAATATCCACACCAAGCCACCATATTGAACATCAGAAGCTACTCGGTTAACATGATTTAGTTTCCAACTGCCTATCCATATGGCATAGAATAGTTTCTGTTATATATTATGCATCGCAAGCCTCTAACACTACTTATGCGCACAGCAAGATCTAGTTTATTTATGAATTGAAGATCACATGATATAGGAAAAGGTACGAAAGGGACAAACTCACATGGATCTGTGAAACACAGCTCCAACCATTCTTGCACCTACTGTGCAGCCCAGTAGCGCACCCTTTAGTGCCCATCTCCACCGTCATTGGGGGCTGTACCTGCTCAAATTAAAATCAATAAACTAGATTAAATACTGCTTTTGTCGGCGGTTCTGCTCTTCCAAGTAAAATCCAATCCGTAACAATTGAATGTGAGGCCAATTAGCCAGATTTTAACTTACAAAACTGTGATCCAGAAGCCCCCATGCAGGTGCGCTACTGCTATGCTGCCGCCGATGAGCCGCCGACATATGGACACCCGTCTATCCCTCGCCGCCATGCGCTCGGTGCCTCGGATCAGACTAGCACCACCGGCGCCAAACACCCAGAGGCCACAGCTAGCCCCATGCCCACAGCATCCGTGACCACGCCGGCCATCGGCTCAGCTTTGTCCTACTGCCCAGCGACGACGCCACAGTCCGCAGCCACCAACCACTTAGGGTTTGAGATAACAGGAGAGAACGGAGAAGAGAGGAACAGAGGCGGTTGCTGCTGCACGATAGCGAAGAAGAGAGGAACGGAGGCGGTTGCTGCTGCACGATAGCGATCTAGCGTTTTTGTCGTGGAGAAGAACGGGGCGGTTGCCGCCAACCAGCTGGGCTTTGTTGGTCCATCGTGTGGAACAGTAGATAAGCTATTTTCTTTTTTTGAGCCGTGTCAAGAATCGTGTCTACCAACAGATGTAGATACGTTGTTTTAAAAACGAACCAACAATCGTGTCTAGCAGTGGAATTAGATACGATTTTATTAAAACGTGTCAAGAAGCGTGTCTGTTACTGGAACTACTCATGATATATTTGCGCTTTACAAAGCATAGTAAAGGAAACGTCTAGATAGGGGGTCTTTCTTGTAGTGATAAGTGGGATGAGTGGTAGGTGTGGTTCGCTCAGCGTGCAGAGCGGATCTTAGCCGTTTGGACTCTAAGGCGTTACAAATGATACCAAAGCTGACCTTCGCAGCCACGGGGGCGTGCGGGCCAGGGGTGGCGGCCATGGCAGGTTCATTGCGCGTGTAGGCTCTGCATGGGCGCACGGCATGGCACATGTGCCGACCTTGGGCGCACGGTCGCGTGTGCTAAGAGGGGAAGGTGTGTTGGGCTCGAGGGGGGGGGGGTATGTCACACCTGGCCCAATTGGAGTTTGGCCTGTGGTGGTCTATATGGATGTTGTGGAGAGTTTAGTCCCACCTTGGTTGTATAGAGTGGGATAGACCAACATATAGGGCTTCTAGAGTCCATCCTACCATCCCCGAGTTAACTCTTTTACGTGAAGCGAGGACGAAAGCGTAAGTGGGATGAGTGGTAGGTGTGGTTCGCTCAGCATGCAGAGTAGATCTTAGCCGTTTGGACTCTGGTGCGTTACTACACAGGTAGAAACACAACATTCACTAACTCCTTTTACAAGTCAGCATAGTCAACTGATCATGGTCATGGATGCTTTGAAACCGTAAAGAAAGGGAATCTCTTAGGACTAGCTTGTATCCTTTCATTTGGGGTAAATTGTAAGCTACTTCATAAACAAGGCTATTTTTCCCTAGCATTTTATATTTTTCAACATTTTTCAATCATATTTATATATCTATGTCCAACATAGAGGGTAAGAAATGGTATCAAATGGAATGTGAGAATCATCATCTCCTTCACTCATCTATCATGAGCATGAACATGAAAAAGCTCTTTCTCGGGAACCTCACTACTGCCGCCAACACTTAAATTAAGATCTGAAATGGAATATGATTCTGGAATATGATTCTTGATTCTTGAAATAAGAAACAATTTCACGGAAACAAACAGGGCATAAAAGATATGTCAGTTGCAGCATTGTAGTACAGCAGTTCCACGTTCTCTATAGCTAGTGAAACATGTGTAATTCAAATGTGGTGATGGCAGGTATCTTGTAGCTAAGTTTTGGGCTCATTGAACTGGTGTATATATAGGATATGGAGAGCTTTAACCACAAGCTATGCACTATGTTTCAGGTTGCACACCATTTAATTTGGATGCAAGAACCCGGAGTGGGCCATAGTGGCCAAAAGTTTGCCAAATGCTAGCTATCAATAACGTCAATATGGTCCCAATGTTAGCGAATCCCCACCTGGCATCAAGAGCAACTGCTTCTGCAGATGGTTTCTTTGGTTTACACCAACTATGAAGGTAAGACCTGAACTATCTGTAGGGCATGAGTAAGTCCACAACACCAGCAACAAATCACAATAAATTCCATATTACCTTATTTGCAATCTCGCATTCTTAACTTGGTGTGAGAGCGCGGAGATCGTATGCTTGGGAAGCATAGAAGCTTATGCAAATACTTTGCACTCTCCCTATCTGACTCTTCCAAGTCGACCTAGCTCTGTCCAATCAAGGTTTCAAGAATCCACAGGTTGTTCTGTTCGGAACTACAGCTATAGCCCCAGTCTCCACATTATGCTATAGCAGTATAGGTCTAGCGACATCCCAAACCCAGGCTAAATGGAAATGCCGTATTGCATGGTTCGTGTTATTTACAGTTATGCAAACACCAGAAGCAGAGAACCGTAGTCTGTAGAAGGACAGTATGAAAAGATCCAACTGCATTTTCTTTCATACGTGGAATACAAAGTTAAGCAGAAGTAGCTGCTAAGTAGTTGGAAAGTATCAAAGGTTTGTGTATTGCGGCCTCTTTCTGATCAGATCCCCTGATTAGCTCACAGCTATGTTGGAGCACTCTCATTTGTGGCTCTTTGCGATAGGTCCTGTGCTCTGCTGTGAGCCTCACAGGGCAGGACAAGGTAGCTGTGCCTACCCTTTTCCTTTCTATATGATTGCCAACTTTAGCTGAAGAATCCGATCCTGTTTATCTTCAACAATAAACATAAATAATGAATTGGTTGCGGGTACTTCTTAGTTCCTCACGGTTCCTAAGCAAATTATTAGTCCTATATAATGAATTGGTTGCGGGCATTTTCTTTTATTAGTCGAAGGCTAGTATGGTAATTGCGTCGACATGAAACAAGAAAGATCCTATATAGTGTTCTGAATACTAGATGCTGATACAGCACAGTATCACCTAATCCTACAGTTTCACTACGTCAACAGATTTTCGCTGTGTCACAAACGTGTATTCGAGACCTTGAGAGTAAGAACACACATTTGTGCTCTGCTCTGTACAGTCCTCGAGGAACAAAAATATAGAACCCTAGCATCCGATGGCCCAAATAGAACCTTTGCAACATTGTCCGATGCTTAAGCTTCTGCTTGAAGTGTTTCATAGTGACAGTTTTGTTTAGTAGGTATAGCTTTTTGGAAGCTACTTGGTGAACACCAATCTACACTTTTCTGAGATTAAGTAATGGTTTCAAGCTGTCAGTGGCTTATCACTGTATTATTTTTTACACAAAAGAGAGAATTTGTTCAGTCGATGCTTTGAAATTAGAGGAGAAGAAATGCTCAACAAAGAGGCCATGTGTTCTCATATACAAATCTGGCTGGTCGCACTACTTAAAGGCAACATCTGTGATCAATGCTTAACAAATGCTTGCTTGTTGAAAGCGTTTTGTCCACCAGTCCTAGTCCAGTAGGCCTAGCGCGAAGTTCAGTGGCGGAGGTACAGGGTATGCTCGATATGCTCTAGCATACCCTGTAAATCTGGCATGGGAGCAGGTATATTATATACATATATGTATATTTAAAAAAAGAAATAATACTCATTTACTACATGCATGTGTGGGAGCGTGAGCCTGAGAGGCCAATTAGCATTTGCAAAGCCTCGAGCGAGCGTCGTTCAGCCCATGCAGGTTGCCAGGTTCTTTGCGGCCCATGCCATGCGGCCAGCGACGGATACAATTCACGCCGCACACGCAAGCCCCAACGCGAAATTACCGATCAGATCGAGGCCAAGGACCGGCGCGTCGCGCCGCCGCCGTGTACACGACAGTTCATCTTCCCCACTCGCAGACTCGCCAGTCATCACGATTATTGTCTCGCCACTTTCATTGAGAGAGAGATTTTCTTTGGAGTTGATGAAGATGATATAATTGAGAAATTTATGTCCCTTCGAAAGCGTCAAATAAAATCATTAGCAAAATAACATTGTAAGTCTCTAGTATTCTATTATGCATATATTTAAATTATCAGTTTTGCTTTTAATTTATATGGTATTTAATGGATATGGTTTCTATTTAGTTCATGAATTTAAACCTTATTACCGAATTACGTTTGAAATTTTTTGAGAAGCATACCCTGACTCAAAATCCTAGATTCGCCACTGGCGAAGTTCAGTATAAGCTCCAACAATCTGCTTTCAACCATGTCATTGGGCACAAAGGTTAGGGACACTGTGGTTCTTCCTTTGTTTCAGCATCGTAATATATATCCTCGCAAGATGGTGCAGAGTATGAACATAGATTGTTATACAAAAAATAAATTGGCTCTGGCCTATGTCCAATGAGATGTGAACAGTACGAAGATAGACTGTGCTCTGTTCTGTACAATCATCGAGAGAATAAACAGCAATGTGCAACAGCAACACTGCCTAATAAACATTTACTTTTCTACAAGTCATGCACAATCAGTTCATTGTGCATTCTTCTGCCATCCTAAATTACCAGGAAGGTCCACGCTGCTCCTTGTTGCTCTGGGAGAGAGAGAGAGTAGTAGAAGATAGAATGAGGTGCATCACGAGCCGGCGTGCAGTTGAAGTAGAAGTGAGCTGAAGAGATAAGGTAGTGGCGGGCTCTGGGAGAGTTCAAACAAAATTTAACCTCCCGCCCAAATTTTTTTGGCTCCTGGCATAGAAATTTCCTTACGGTTTGCAGAATTGTTCTAGGGAAAGATTCTTTCCCTAGAGTTTCTTAATTTTCCGTTTACAGTTTATGAGATAGTAAGAAACAAAATGTGAGATTCATCATCACTTCTAGGTCCGGTCTCCTTTGTTCATCCCTCATGAGCCCGAATACCGAAATATCTCTTTCTGTGATACCTCACTACTACCGCCAAGCTCTCAGGGGTGCAAACACTTCAATTATCATCCGAAATGGAATACGATTCTTAATTCTTGAAATAAGATTCATCTATATCTCCTATAAGAATAAACCCCACTAGCTAATTCCCTCAACACGCAAACTATCCACCTCATCCGTCCACTATGAGATGCATTAATGGTCAACTAGCATTTGTAATTATGATCCAACATCCACTAACTAGCATTATGCCACATCATCCACTAACTAACATCACTTATAATTGCTTATCATCCCTTTGTATAAATACTTATTCCAAATCATTAAGTATTTCCGCAGCAAAACGGGGTCTGCTTTCTTAATCCTCGAGGTTTATGTGTTTGTAACTTTTAAGCAATAACTCACAATTTTATCTCTTTCGTTCATGAAATGATCACCAAAACTAACCTTAAATTCCCGCGGCAACACATAAGGAATCCACCTAGTTTCCATGGAAACAGACAGCACATAACAGATATGCCAGTTGCAGCTTTATACAGCTACTCCACATTCTATGTAGCTATTAAAATTTCTGTAAGTTGAATGTGGCGATGACAATTATCTCATAGTTTAGTTTTGGGCTCGCTGACAATGGTGTGTATATAGGATATGGACAGCTTCAACCACAAGTTATGCACAATGTTTTAGGTTGCGTGGTATGCATTCAATTTGGATGGATGAACCCAAAGTGGGCCTGTGGCCAAAAGTTTGCCAAATACTATCAAGAAAGTCAATGTGATTGTCACCTGGGGTAAATGTACAATTTTTCCCCCTTACTTAATGGAGTACCTTGCAGAGTAACTTCCCCCTGCAAATGGTTTCTTTGTTTCACACCGTCTATATAAGAAGGACTAGAAGTCTACAACTGTCATGAATAAGACAACAACATGAGCAATAGTTCACGATAAATTACGTGTTACGTGCATTGCATTATTAACTTTGTAGGCTTGGGAAGCATAGGGAACCATAGATGCTTGTGCGACTACATTGCAGTCTCGATCTGGGTCACTGACTGATCCAGATGGACCTCGATCAGTGGCGGCAACCAAGGATTCAGGAATCTGCAGGTTGTTCTGTTGGGAACAACTGCGAAAGCCCCAGTCGCCACTTTCTGCTATAGCGCTATAAGTCAGCCAGCACCTCAGATTTTGTGCGAAATGGAACCACTGTGCTGCATGGTTCGTTTTATTTACGGATCTGCAAACACCGGGAGGAGAGAACCATTGTTATGGAGGAATCGATGCAAGTGCACTTTCTTTAATCAACGGAGTACAAAGTTAAGCAGAGGCTGCTTCAAAAGTTGCTATAAAGCATATCATTGTTTGTGTGGTGTTGCTTCTTTCTCGTCAAATGCCGTCAGAATTTCACAGCTATAATGGATACATTCGTTTGGGCTCTTTGTGATAGGTCATCTCTTATGCTCTGAGACTCACAGGACAGCACCGGTTCCTCTGCATACCTCTGTACTAGTTGGTCTCTAATTCCATGGTACACAGAGCCCTCAATCATATAAATTGTATATGTCTCACTCTTCCCTTTTCCTTTCTATATGATTGATGAGTTTGGCTTAAGAATCCGATCCCATCCTTCTTGAACACTAAGCTTATATTGTACTATTGAACACTAAGCTCAAACATACCTTTGTGCTCTGCTCTGCACAATCATCAAGCAACAGCAATATGGAACCCTGGCTAATGAACAATTATTTTTCTACAATTCATTCGTAACCAGCTCATCATGTTCATTTCCAATCGGTATTCGTCTGCCATCCGAAATACACTACGTGAGTGTAAACCATAATCTGTGGTCTTCCTCCATTTCATGCTCTCCAGATGGACCAGAGCATGCACCAAGAATGTCATTGACTGCAGTTGCAAATTGGTGAATAATCTTAGAGTTACCTATAATCCTCTGAAGATGGAGCGCAGCAACACTTGTTTTTGCCCTGCGCCTCACAAGAAAGCACACAATTTCTCAAGCACTTTTCCAGTTTGCTACTTATCTCGTAGGCATAATCGTGCCCAGTAGTAAGTGCTGTATTTTCTATGTTATTATTTTGGACGCCATGGATTTCTTTCCTAATGTCAAATGAATAGATGCTTTGAGGCTGTCGAAAAATGAAATATAACAATATCTAGAATATAATTCCTATTTCATTACTAATTTACTTTTCAATTTCTCTCAATTCCAAGAAACCAAAGCAGGGCCGAA
Organism: Cymbopogon citratus; assembly: GCA_031170775.1. Taxonomy (NCBI): domain Eukaryota; kingdom Viridiplantae; phylum Streptophyta; class Magnoliopsida; order Poales; family Poaceae; genus Cymbopogon; species Cymbopogon citratus. The sequence continues at coordinate 8,425 of DXKC01067487.1, forward strand.
GAGATATGCTAGTTCCATCATTCTAGTCTAGCTCGCTCAGTAGCACTGTCACTTTCTGTGTAGTAGCTTATAAAATATGCATAATTCAAATATAGTGAAGGCAGGAATCTTGCAGTTTAGCTTTGGGCTCCTTGAACTGGTGTATATATAGAATATGGAAAGCTTCATCCAAAAGCTAGGTACAATGTATAAGGTTACACGCCATTTAATTTGGACGAATAAATCCAGAATGGCCTCATTAGTCTAAAAGTTAGTGACAACATCAATGCTCAGGAGAATGTTAATATGTTGCTAATTGTAGCTCATCCCCACCTGTAATCAATGTACAATTTTCCCCATATTTAATTAAATGCCTTGCAGAGCAACTACCTCTACAGATGGTTTCTCAGTTTCACACCATCTATATAAGGAAGACCAGAACTTCAGAAGAGGCATGAATAAGAACACAACACGAGAAACAGTTCACGATAAATTCCGTTTTTCTTGCATTATTTGCTTGGTGTGATGAGTGAGCAGTGATCACAGGCTTGGGAAGCATTGGGAAAAATAGATGCTTGTGTGAATACTCAGTAGTCTCGTTTACTGACTCTTGTTGCACGCCATCAGACCATACCAGCTTCTTCTATTCGGAACTAGTGCTAAAGCCCCAATCTCCACTTTAAGCTATAGCGGTATGGGTCTATTCGGAATTGTACTGCATGGTTTGTTAATAGAACCACAACAGGAACAGACGCAATCGCACTTTCTTTGACCAATGGAGTGCGAAGTTATGCAGAGGCTGCTGCTAAAGTTGTTGAGAAAAGCAAATCAACGGTTGTTTGGCCTCTTTCTCGTCGTATCGCCCGAGAATCTCACGGCTATGATGGACACACTCGTTTGTGGCTCTTTGAGAGAGGTCATCTCCACTGCTTTGATCTGCACAGGACAGATCACGGTTCCTCTGCCTCCCTATGTGCTAGTTGGTTACTAATTCCATGGTACACAGAGCCGTCAATTATATGAATTATTCCTCTCGCATTCTACCCTTTTCCTTTCTATATATGATTGCATACTTTAACTGAAGAATCTTATCCCGTTTGTCTTCAACAATAAACATATATATACATTACTGTTATATAATAAATAATGGGCTATGGATAATGAGTCGTTGAGACTAAGAACATACATTTGTTCTCAGCTCTGTACAGTCATCATGTTCATGTCCAATCTGTATTTGTCTGTGATCCCAAATTCCCAAACTATATAATAAAAATCACTGAAATTCAACATAATACCGGCTAAATCATGCAAAACTCCAAAAGAAGCATATGGTGACCCTAACACCAAAAAACACACCCCAGAACAACTGAAGTAAGTGCAAAATAAATCTAGCATCTGATGGCCCAAACAGAACCTTTGCAACATTGTCTGACTCTTAAGCTTCTGCGGGAAGTGTTTCATAGTGACATTTTTCTTTAGTAACTCTTCACTTTTTTTGGAAGCTACATGGTGAACACCATTCTCCACTTTTCTGAGATTAAGTTATTGTTTCAACCTGTCAGTGGCACAGGGCAGAGGCAAGTGTTGCTGCGCTCCTTTTTGATAGGGTTACATTGTGATTACTCTAAAATTATTCATGAACGCTCAACAAAGATACCAGTTACTATATTGTCAATTTCTTATATACAGATCTGGCAGGTCCTACTACTTAGATTCATCATCTATGATCACTGCTTAATAAATGATTGCTTGTTGAAAGCATTTTTTCCACCTGTCCAAGTCCTAGCTCGAAGTCAGTACAAGCTCCTACAATCTGCTTTACAAGAATGTCATTGAGCACAGAGTTTAGGGACATTGTGGTTCTTCCACTGTTCAGCATCGTCATATCCTCCCAAGATGGAGCAGAGCATTCACAAAGAAATTCATTGACTACAGTTGGTCGTTAATGAATAATCTTAGAGTAATCCTATCAAGATGGACTGCAGCAACACTTGGCGCTGCCCTCTTCCTCACAGAAAAGCACACGATTTTCTCAAGATGTTTGACGGTTTATTACATAACTCTGTAGCAATAATCATGTCGAATACTAAGTATTGGATTGTTCTACACTAGTACTTTGGACACATTCGATTTCTATGGTAGTGTTCATGGTGAAGATAGTTCTTACTACATGTCAATTGAATGGATGCTTTGAGGCTGTCGAAAAAGGAAATCTAAGAGATATGCCGTTCCCAGAATCTTTTACTTTAGCTTTGGGCCCCCTGAACTGGTGTATATATAGAGTATGGAAAGTTTCATCCACAAGCTCACTAAATTCCTTTAGGCCTCGTTCGTTTTCACCGGATTGGGCCGTTCCGGGGCCTGTTCCAGGCGGATTGGAGAGGCCGTTTTCAATCCAGACATGTTTGTATATGTGCGTTCGTTTTAGCCCGGCCTGGAACCAAAGCAGGCCTGATTTGGTTTCTTCCCTGCTATCCAAGGCCCGGATCGAATCCGCATCTCCTACCCTCCGGAACGGAGTCGGGAGCCGGTTCCTAGACGCGAGAGCTCGCGTGAACTCCGGACCTAGGGCGACGGCGGCGCGGCGCGAGGCGACGGCGGGGCGGCACGAGGCGACCACGGGGCGGTGCAAGGCGACGGTGAGGCGACCCCCGCCCACTTCCTCGTCTTTCTCTCCGGTAATCCTCCGCTCCCTCCGTCCCTCTCCATCCTAGGGATGCTCTTTTTGCATGGGTGGAGCGTCGCCGGCCGCCGGGCTCGGGCTCTTGACCCCTTCAGATGGGTGGGGGCAAGGCACGGCGCGGCGCGTCGCTGCGGTGGTGGTGGTGGTTGTGGTGGTGCTGGTGCCCGCCGCCGCCATTGCCTATACTCCTCAGATCTGGGATGGAGACCCAAAAAGTCACTTCTTGCCTGTACGGCGGCGGCGGCCAAGATGGCTGCCATTGCCAGCGCAAGAGACATTGGTGGTGGTGGCGTGAGTGAGCCCCTTCTGCAATAGCTGGCAATTTGCGAGTTTGCATGGTCGGTATCTTTTATCTTGGCATAGATGTCTCAATCATATCTTGGCTAGACCGAGTGAAGTTTGCAAGTTTGCAGTTGAAGCTGCGAAAATAATTTATAAAAGTTTCTGTGTTATACCTCATATTCTATTTGTTCATATGGGCGTTCTGTAGTTCTCGTTAAATAACTGCATAGTGGTGTTAGAATCTCTGTTTGCCATAAACATTACATTGTGTTTGTACACGTCTTCATAGACCCATGAGCAGCAGCGCATTGATCACGTAAAGATCGAGCTGGTGGCACTGGCACCATAGCTCACTTTTATTTGCAGGTGTTGCTAGCATGTCTGAATACACAGAATTTTGTCTGAAGGCAATAGACATATGGGCTAGCATACCTGCTTCAATTGATGTACATGCATACCATAATTTTGTGGACAGCGGACCTTCTTCTGGGTAACTACTTACACCTATTGTCCCTAACTGCTGACAGTAGTATCTATGCTGATAAGCTGTTCAAGTGAAGTACTCCATGTCTTAATAAAATATCGAACATGTGGAACACATGAGACAGAGTGTTGAACCTGTTCATTTGTGTGTGGTATGTACTGCAAACGAGGCTAGACCGACCATCTATACGCAGAGTGTTGAACCTGTTCGTCAACTGAAGAAAAGGTTCCCTTGTTCTTGTGGAAGCAGATGCTTGAGCGGAACTTGGGACTTCTCAGAGAGTTAGAGTTGGCGCTCCCTCTCTAGAAACAACAAAGTTTCCCCTGTTACTATGTTGGCTATTTTCTGGCTAACGTGTAATACAGTTTTATGCCAAATTGTGATTTGTCAATGTAGACATGATTGCTGGTCTTTGTAAACTGTGGCTTATGTTTTGTCAAAACAGTGCTAATTATTCACATCAATCAATTAAGGATAATCCTGATTGGAGCTTGTTGTTTGTTCTAGTAATGTTAATTTGTTGCTTTGTCGGTGCAACTATTGATGAAATAAAGTTGCCACCACAATAACTGAATAATGGCTGATGTATGAAGATGAGCAGCTGAATTTATTTGTGGTGATCATGCTGCTGGTGGCAAGCTGATGGCACTGGTGGTCATGGGCTCTAAATCAGTATTTTCCATGATGAATGAACACTATTTTCTTGATCATATTTCTTTTTATTGAGTTTGATACCTAGCTAGGGGAGTGATGATTGATGATTGCATTGATCGATTAGCATATGTTACTATGCATGTTGTACATGATGGTTGGCTTCTAGCTAGCTTCTTCCATGCACTGAATGAATCACTGATCACTGATGCATGCATGCTTGCTGCCATGTGCTTGCTTTGCCTCCATTATGCATTGCTTCCTCCTGGTTTCGGGGGACTGTTTGTCTGTTACTCCTAATTTAATTGAACCTACTCCCGGTTTCTTTTCCGATTGCACCTGAACAGTTGAATTTTATATACTTTGAGCATGCAGTTTATAGCTGGTTATACTCTGCAAGCGGTAACGCTGAACTTAACACACTTTAACACCCTGCACTCTTAACGCTGAACTTAACACACTTAAATTTTCTTATTACTTGTAGATCTCACCAGCACCGCTTAGAGTAGGGGAAGGTGAACCTCCGCCTTCTTGGGATCCAGTACAAACTCGAGAAGGTACTACAATCTGCTTATGCTTATACAGTACCTATTCATACAACAGCTTATACTTATACAGTACCTATTCATCACTGCCTATATATGTGTATGACTATATTTATATTTATATTCAGTACTAAAATGCCACTTTCACTGCGTGATCGTATTAGAAAGAGGAGGGAGGAAGAAGATGATGACATGATGTTTTTCCCGCCTTATACCTTACGAGTTCTACTAGAGGGGGGGAGAAGAAGCATCATACTTCTGAAGAAACAGGCGAGATTAAAGTCCGCAGACTCCTGAAGGGGCATATCATGAATTGCCAAGTTGCATTTAGGATGGAGCCATATATCTTTAGAGAATTAGCAACATATCTTAGAAGGAAAAGACTTCTTATGGATACTAGGATCACTGTCGAGGAGAAGTTGGGTTTCTTCCTATACATGTTAAGTCACAATGCCTCGTATGAGGATCTCCAAATTTTCTTTGGGCATCGCAATGACACCTTCCATCGTCACATCAACCAATTCTTCAAGGTGGTCATTCCTGCACTCTCTCGCCACTTCCTTCGACCTCCTGATCCTAATCAAGTTCATCAAAAGATACTAGACAATCCTAAATTCTATCCATTTTTTAAGAAATGTATAGGTGTCATTGATGGAACTCATATTCCTATTTCCATATCCCCTGAGAAAGCTTCTCCTTTTAGAAATAGGAAGAACACCCTAAGCATTAATGTGATGGTGGCATGTGATTTCGATCTGAACTTCACTTTCATTTCTAGTGGATGGGAGGGATCAGCTACAGATTCTAGAGTGTTAGGATCAGCTTTGA
>DXKC01068220.1:0-11262 GCA_031170775.1 Cymbopogon citratus
AGCTGCGACAGGATAGCGCTGAATCTGAGCACGCGCTTCCTGATCTCCTGGCACTCCTCCTCGTTGTGGCGAGCCGTGTCCACGGCGTCCTTGATCTTGAGCCCGAGCTTGATGATCTTCTCCACGGTTTGGCCACCGGATCAGCCATCCTCCCTGTTCCTGCAGGCCGCTGCACGTCACTGAGATTGGGTTGGGGGCACTTGTGGCAATAATCGAATCAAATAAATCTGCACACCTCGGGCTTCCACGTAGGTAGCCTATGTGCAGATCGGGCAATGGCCTTGGCCGGCCTTCAGCCAAACCGTGTCTCTGTTTTGCTCCTCCTCTCCCCTGTTTCTGCATGGCTCTATCCCATTCGTTGCCAAACCGTGTGGAAAGTATAGAGCCCACGATTTTCTGTAGCAAGCGGTTTCCTCAGAAGATCCAGTTAGTTGGTCCTCCGTTGCTGTGGAGTCCCAACCCGTGTAGTACATTGCGTTGACTAAATGTGAAGCCGTGTGAAAAAGTAAGGAGAGGCGATTGCTTGGGAGGATTATTCTATGGCAAGTTGTTGACACTGATTCGGATAATATCGCAGCCACTACATCCATGAATGGGCATGTGGTTTAAATCCTGGTGTTCCCACTTTTTTTCCTAACTTTTTTTCCAGAAAATTCAAGGTACACACGCATGTAGTAACACGATCGTCATATAAATACAATGAATACAGATTTGATTATTTAGCAAAGACAAGATAAAACCAACAATGGCAATAAAATACACGACCTACAAAGTACATACATACATAATTTAAATAATACTACATCAACAGGAAACTATAGTGATGGCGTGCTAGCACCCGGGGCTCCAAAAGTACAAGTGGTGTAACTGCTGCTGTGAGTAGCCGACGATGGATGGACACTGCTGGATGTCATGGCGGCGGTCACAGCACTTCTGCCGCCGCCGGCAGCCGCCGGTGCAGTGTTGGAGTTATGCGACGAAACCAGGGCCAAGTCGCCATGGATCTGCAGCCTTTGTTCTGGTGGCTCGCTCATGTGTGTACCCGCCAGAAGGTCTGGCGGCAACACCGCATCCGCAGCGTGCTCCAGGGCGCCCAAAGCTCGTTCCATGGGCGGCCGCTCGTTGCGTGCCTCCTGCGTGCACCAGAGGCCGACGACAAGCACACGCTCCATCTGCCGGTCAGTGGTGGATTCAGACGACGGCCTCAGCGCCGCGCTCGCGGCCTCAAGGATTTGGCCCTGGGCATAGAGCTCCCAAACCCGCTGCCGCAGCGGGTGGCTCACCGGTCCATGGCCAGTCACCATCTCCAGCAGAACAATACCGAAGCTGTAGACATCTGACTCCTTGCACCTCTTGCGGGTCTCCCTGAACTCCGGCTCCACATATCCAGGCGTTCCCATGACAGTGCTTGTTGTTGGCGGTGCCGCACCATGGTTAACGAGGCGAGCAAGCCCGAAGTCCCCTAGCTTGGCGTTGAGCTCCTCGTCCAGCATTATGTTGCTTGGCTTGATGTCACCATGAACCACATATTTGGTCCCGCTATGCTCACCATGAAGATACACAAGTGCCTTCCCCAAACCGAGAATGACCCTGTACCTGCAACACATTGATCATGTTCAGACTCAGTAGAATTATCACTATTCACTAGTTATGTTATTTATTGCATTATGGTAATATAGTGTCGGACCCTTTAGTCACATTCTATAATGTTGACTATGCTTATGCTTATATAAAAAATCAAAGGTATAGCAAACTATAGCTTGCAACAGGAGTAACAGCGTTATTGCATACTAGTCCCTTCTGTTTCAAAATAAGGTTTAGCTTAATTATGTTTGAATTAAGTCACACATTTCTCTAATTTTGACTATGCTTATGCTTATATAAAAAAAAATCAAAGGTAAAGCTATCACTTGCAGCAGCAGGAGTAACAACCTTATCTCAATTTGAGGGGAAAACAGAGTTACACAGACCAGAAGGGCAATCATTGAGCGAGCCTTTTTTTTTTTAAAAAAAAAAAAGCAGGGCAATGAAATGACTAAAGGGTTTGGCACCTTCTGAGTCATTTCTTCTTTGTGCTTGTGAGTCCCTTTAAAGAGTAAAGTTCTCAATATATAGCAAAGATCACTTTCCATGAAACAGCTGAAATCAAAGTTCTGAACAACATATTCTCTTTTTCTAGTGAATCTATCTGTCCAATCTTCTTCCAGCAAACAAAAAGATTCTATTAAAGATAAGAACCAAACATGATGAATCTATTATGCGGGGTACAAGTAAACCTTAATGGTTTGTTGGTGTCTAATAATAGTTTTTGCACTTTATTTGCATCATGAGTTTGGTTTTATGAATACTCCTATTTCTATTATTTATTTGCAACTTGTGCTTGGTTTAATGGCCAGTTAGAAACTTTTAGAATAGTAAATACTATTCAATTTCGATGGTAAATATTTATTACCTACACCACAATTCTTAAAACCAAACCCAAGAAGCAAGTTTGGAGTGAAAAGGGTAGTTTACTAAATAGTGAATAAATACTATTCTTATTATAAAGTTTATACTGAGATATTGTATTTTCCATGGTGTCAATGTCTATTTTTGTTAAAGTTTTAAATTGAGGAGAAATCTATAGGTATATGTGTAAATATTCTTTAGGATTCCTTTCAGAATACGTTATACTTCAGGATCGAGAGAGTAAGCAATAATATGATGCCATACCTATCTTCCCAACTAAGAGGCGGCCTCTCATCAGTAGGGTAGAGAAAGTTGTCGAGGCTGCCTCTAGGGATGAGCTCGTACACAAGGTGGAGGCCATGGCTGCTGTCGCACCACCCAAACAAGCGGACAAGATTCTTGTGCCGTAGCCTGCTTATGATCTCCACTTCTGCCTGAAACTCTCTCCTCCTCCTCCTCCTCAGGGTTTCCTCATCGGTCCTTCCCCTTCCCACGGATGTCAGCTTCTTCACCGCAAGCTGCCGTCCTTTGTCATCCTCGCCGCGGTAAACTTCGCCGGAACCCCCTGTTCCAAGCTTCCTCAGCTCGTCGAACTTGTTGGTGGCCTTCACCAGCTCGCCGTACTGGTATCGCCTGGGGCCATGTGGCCTATCTTCTTCTTCTCGATCATCGCTTGCGTGCTGCTTCCCGTACGGCCAGCGGGAAGCAGCCACGACCTTCAAGGCATAGGCGATGACCACGATGCCTAGGAGGCTTGACACGATGACAAGCGCAAGCATTTCCGCACCGACACCACGGTGATGCTGCTGCTGCTTGCTACCGGCAGGGCCCTCCGCCGCCGCCGCTCCTCCAACTCCATTGTCATGTGGCCGCGCCGCCGCAGCCGCTGCTGGATCAGTCGTCGTCGGAGGCAGCTGCGAATGGGATTTCCGGGCCTCCAGATCGGAGCTGAATGACCAGGACAGCAGCTGGTGGAGCTCGAAGAAGTCGCCGGTGGCCGCCGAGAAGCCAACGGCGACGGTGTCGGGGAGGCATTTTGCCATGTCCACGGTCGTGTTGACGTGGTACGGGTACGTGGCGCCACCTTGGATCTGGATAACAAGATCCACTGACAGGAGCATCGTGTCGTTGTGGTAGGTCACCGTGGCCGTCATCGGGAGGCGGCCAGCAGATGATAGCGTCATGCTGCTACCACTGCCACCCGATGGGTCAGGTATGACGACGTCCTTGGAAGCCACGGAGACGATGGAGTTGACGTCGATGCCGACGTGGCTGTCGCTCTCCTAGTCTCCATTGGAGTGGGTGTCGAACTCGACCGCCACGACCCGCTCGTCGCCGGTGGCGTTTGTGATTGTGTTGCCATCGACGACGGGGCGGCTGAAGCTGAACAGCCCCAGGCCGCCGCCGGAGCTGTCGGTGGGAGCGGCCGACGGGTAGTAGCTTAGGAAGAAGGCCATCCCGTCGCCTGGCCCGTACATGCTGTCGTTGACGGCGCTGATCTGGAAGGAGAAGCTGGTGGTGAAGCTGGCCACGGCGCCTGTGGTGGGGTCCCACAGCGGCACCGGCTGCGCGTACCACACCCGGCCGACGCTGTCGTTGATGCCTGCGTACCTGTCGGCCTTGCTCAGCTCGATCACAGGCTTGGACCAGTAGGAGTCGTTGCTGTAGTTGAGCTCCGAGGCGTAGTTGCCAGTGGCAAAGTCGAAGTTGAAGGAAACTGAGGCAGCATGGGGTAGAACATGGATGAGCAAGATGGCCAAGGAGTAGCAGGGGAGGAGGATGAGGCTTAAGAGGAGACCGCCCAATGCCATTGCTGTGTTCTGTGGGTCGGGTTTTTTTTTTTTTTTTAGAGTGGGGGGATACTGAATGAATGAATGAATGAATGAGTGCGGTGGTTTATATATGCTAGTGAGCTAGTCCGAAGAGAGTGGAGTAATACTGTTGGAAACCGCTTCGAAATTGCTTGATGGTTAACGAAGGCAGTTGTTTTATTTGAGGCACTAAAAAAATAACCGACGTGCAAATTTAATTTATGGATGGAGGTGGTTATCTTAATAAATTTCAAAGACGGGCACACTATAAGGCCTGCCACTGAAAACACCAAGAACCAAAATATGCCCATAAGGGCAGGTACATTATCATATGTACGCAGTCTCATACGTCGTCTCATGCATTGACATATAGAATTTTGATTTTTGATGATGTTGAGGAAAGAGAGAAGAGAGAGAATGAGGCCGTTGTTTTACGAAACAACCACCTCATGAGCTAAAATTTAGGACTATGACACAACTATTTTACTATTGTACGAGTTGTTGTTGTCATGCAACTCACAATCCTATCACTACTGGATTTGCTTTCTTTGCCGAGTGCCTAAATACACTCGGCAAAGGCTTTGCCGAGTGCGGCACTCGGCAAAGAGCCGTCGGCAAATTTTCGATCGGCAAAGAGCTCTTTGCCAAGTGTCAAAAATGGGCACTCGGCAAAGGCTTTGCCGAATGCTTTTTAGGGCACTCGGCAAAGAAAAGTTGCCGTCACGATGCCGTCCTCCATCACGGAGGCTTTGCCGAGTGCCTTCTTAGAGACACTCGGCAAAGATTTTTTCTTTATTTTTTTTTAAAAAAATTCTTTGCCGAGTGCCTCTGCGTAGGGCACTCGGCAAAGCCAATTTTAGTTTTTTTTAAAAAAATTTCTTTGTCGAGTGCCGCTGCGGGAGGCACTCGGCAAAGCTATTTAAAAAAAATTCTTTGCCGAGTGCCGCGGTGGGGGCACTTGGCAAAGCCAATTTTATTTTTTAAAAAAAATTCTTTGCGGAGTGCCTTGGTCATGGCACTCGGCAAAGAGGAAAACCTGCTATTTTTAAAAAAATCTTTGCCGAGTGCTATGGTCATGGTACTCGGCAAAGAAGCTAAAATTTCTAATTTGTTTTGTTTTTTTATTCCATCAGCACAAACAACACATGTATATCACATCCAGCACATATATATATCACATCCAACACATATATATATCACAAATAGTACATATATATCACAAACATCATATGTTCATCATCATCCACATGTTCATCACATATAAATCCGACCACAAGTCACAACCGCAAACCATAAGTCACAGTAAGTCCAAACAAAGTATGTGCGAGTCCAAACACATCTCCAAGCACAAAAGCACAAGTCGAAACGAGGGCTGCAAGCACTAGTCCTCAGAAAGGTGGCCTCTGAGACCGTGGTGAAGTAAAAGCAGCTTCACCAGGTAACCCTGCCGCTGGAACATTTGAACTAGGTGACGCATTCGTCGGAACATTCGAACCTGCTGACGGAGGCTGCACAATAGAGAAGAGATTGCACATGTTATACAAGATTATTTAGATAGCTATTGAAGAAATTAGTTGGCTATGTCAGTTTGCATTTGGGAATACAACTTTAGAACTTAGAGAGAATCCTACCAACTTAGTTTTAGCTAGTAAGGTTCTATGTCATACCAACAAAGCACAAGCGAAAAACATACTTGCATACTTACAGGAGTAGGTGCAGCAGGAGTTGACAACTGCACAGTCACACCTGTTGCTTGCCCAATACTTTGCACCTGAGCGGCCAATTCCATCATCCTCTTCTCCTGGGCCTGGATTATTTCATACATACTCAAACTTTGCATTTTTGTTTATGCCAGTTTGGCCTGCAATACTCAACTCCAAGGTTTTAATAATGCAAATCTAATCTAGGTGTCTAGAGATCAACATAGAATGAGTAAAACAGGAATTACCTCGAGTTGCTCGACCCGCTGCAGTGCTGGAGCAGGCCGTGGGCGTATGGGCCGGCTGGAGCTCATGCACCGTGCACGGATAGCGGCGAGAGAGGGAACAAGTGCGGAGTCGATGGCGTTGTCTGCCATCCACATCCGCCCGTGCATCTTGCCTCCTCCGAGCTTCATGATCTCCTCTGCATCAATGGGCTCAGTGCGCACATCATAATCTTCCCCATGTTTCTCCCTGACCACTGATGTGTATTCTTGTACTTTCTTGTGCACGGTCGGATCAGAGTAGGCCTCAGGTGGTGCAGCCGGGTCGAAGGAGACAGAGGAAGATGCCTTGCCCATGTGGGATAGAACCCACGCCCTGAAGTCCGATAGCTCCTCCTCCAGGTGATGAGTCTCCTGAGAGAAAGACAACAAGATGGTGAGAAATAAGGCAGAATTGACCTGCAAAATAGATAAAAGCATATTTACGTATGTATCGTTTCTTGAATTCGGGGAGGCTTAGGCTGCCTTGATGGTGAGTTGGACCTTGCTTCAGCAGGCGGTGGGCCCTTTTAGTCTGGTGGGTTTCCAAATACTCATCTGAGAGCCACCACTTCAAGATCTTTTTCCAGCACTCCTTATGCGGACGGCACCACTAGGGAATCACCTATAAGCCATCAAGCTTTGATATATAAGAAGATCAAATTGAACTAACATAATCTCAAAACGAATCAATATCAATGTTCTTCATCTACCTCTAAGTACTGGTCCTCAGTCAGCGTCATAACTCTTGCCTAAGGCTTCTTGATGGACTATTTGAGTACCGACGCGCTGTAGTCTATGTGGGCCTGGATTTTACCCTCATGATGCATGTCGGTGACGTACTTCTTACAGGCTGTGTGAGCCGCCTTATTTGCCATCTCTTTAAGTCCTGGTTCGGGCTTGAAATATGTCTGCATACAAAAAAGATGTATCAATTCACAGGTTCACAAAGGACTTACCCAATGAATGCAATGTATAGAGCAAGAGAGACTTACCCAAAACTCTCCCAATACCCGCTGCTGTTGGTTGCGGTAAGGCAAAGACTGAACCAGCGTGTACCTGTCCCACGTCCAGACCGGCTCCTCCTAATTCCACAAGGCCGGGGTACCATTTCCTGCACAAAACACCAAGGACGGTCGAGGGTTTGCAATTTGGAGTACCGGACAGAACCATCCAGCTCCTGCACAAGTATATGTCAGTTTTCTCTTTTGATTTCAAACATATCATATAAAGTATTTGTGAAAACAAACATAGTTACTTCTTCGCCATAGGCCAAATCACTGGGCAGCTATGCTCAGGTGGAAATGCAGGGAGACCCGCAGGACCTCGCCGGTATGGAGTCAGCGTAGCGGAACTGTCATCCGTCTATCGAGTGTCATCATCCTCCGACGAGGACGAGGATGAGGACGAGGATGCGGCCGTGCTCATGGCCCTCGCGTGCTCCTCCAGCACCTCCTGCAAAGGAGACCGCTGCCTCCGGCGGGCATGGCCTGTCCTCCCGTCACCTCCTGCGGACGCTGTACCTAACGACCCCTCACCTGCAAAGAGAGGGCGTGCTCTCGCTAACCGCGAGGGCATGTCCATCATGGACGATTGCTCGCCATCTTTGTTCAATCACCTGCAATGACAAAGAATGAACATGACTTATTAGTACATATGTTATAAATAGATTCATAAATAAAGAAAAGGCAGACTAGTAAAAAAATATAGTATTACATGTATTAGGAATAATCTTCATGATTAGGATCATAGTTCTCGTCATCACAGTCAAAATTATCCAAATGGGCGACACTATCCGAAGGTTCTATGTTGTCTTCATTGTCGTTGCCTAGACGTAATCGCTCAAGCATTTCTATGTCCTTGACATTTTGCACCACATTTCCATCATCCTCGTCATCAACTATTTCGTTGTCTACTTCCATTTCAATTGCTTCAGGTAAGACTATCTCAAACATCCCTTGTAGCCCATGTTCTTGATAGAACTCTCCATCATATGTGTTAGCATTGAAGTTGTAATCATCATCGTTTGGGACAGGTAGTTTACCGTATCGAGATACCTAGTGCACAATAGCCCAACCCTTAAGATCCTCTTTGTCTTCGTTGGCGTATCGTGTATAATAGACCTGCACACCCTGTTGAGACACAATGTAGAGATCTTTCCCTGGATAGACGGAATCTTTTTGAATCTCGACTAGCCCAAGATTAGGGGTCCATCTCGTTTCTTAATGATTGAACCAATGGCATTTGAACATGACATGTGTAAGAGGTTTCGAACCATGAAACAAGAGTTGGTAGATTTCCTCAACTCTTCCATGATACTCGATGCCATCAGTGCCGGGGGTACCAATGCCACTATTTGTGGTTTTTCGATTGGGCCGACTCTGCTCATATTTTGTTGTGTGGAAGCGATATCCGTTCATGTCATAACCGGTGTATGACTTCACCCTAACGTCACTGTCATTTGCAACTTGTTTCAACTCATCACTCATGGACGAATCGGTCCAGGCCTAAAAGCTCAAACATGACAGATCATTAGACTATTCAAGCGTACAGAACACTTGGAATATGGAACATATGAGGTAATTACCTTTTGTTTGAACCAAGAAATAAAATCAGGCCTCCCCGCTCCCACATCCCGCACAAGAAGGGTATCATGTTCCTGCAGGGTTGGAGCCCTTGGTCGATGCCAGAATTTACGAACAAAATCCCTAGACAAATGAGAATAATGGGGTTGGATGCAGAATAGTAATGGCATATTGAAACAAGTTCGTTGAGAACTTACTGGATGAATGGATTCACCTCTGACAGATTGGTCAGCACATATAGCGTGATACTGTGCCACTCTTCATTTCCTAATATCTTATTGGTCGATCCACTTGCGCTGCCGAATTGGTCTTGAAACAGGCTGAGGGTTGATTCATTTTCACCATCATTGTAGTGAGGAAGTGGATTATGATTGCTAGGAAGGTTGGGCTTGTAGTATAGTGTTGTGAAGTTTGCCACCTCCTCATGAATTAATGCCTCTGCAATGGAAGCCTCAATTCTGGCTTTATTTGTACATTTTTTGTGAATGGTCTTCAAACATCTCTCGGGAGGTGTACAATCAAATGCTGCATTGGCAAGAAGAATTCAAGTGGAAATATCTTCTCCAGCTTACAGATCCACACAGGTGCCGCTTTTTCCAAGTCCACAGTGAGGGACCAGGATATCTCCTTGGCACAAAGCTGGCAGAAGAAATAGCTCAACTCTGCTAGCACTTGCCAGACATGCTCAGGGACATACCCTTGGACCATCGCCGGAAGAAGCCGCTCAATCCATATGTGGTAGTCATGGCTCTTCATCCCGTTGACTCGCAGGGTGCCTAAGTTCACTCCCCTGTTCAGATTCACTGCATACCCATTTGGGAACATTAACATCTTGATCCATTTAAGTACTTCCCTCCTTTGATCAATTGTCAAGACGTAATCAACCTTAGGCCTTTTCCAGTTCTTGTTTTTGCCACTAGGAGGCCGCATCTCTTGTTTAGGTCTATCATACAACTCCACCAAGTCCACTCCAGCCTTAATGTTGTCCTTAGACTTCTCAATGTTCATGAGAGTTCCCCAAAGTGCCTTAGTGATGTTCTTTTTAGTGTGCATTACATCAAAGTTATGTGGCAGAAGAAGGTCATCGAAATAGAGGAGCCTCGTCAAGCCAGACTTATGAGTCCACATATGTTCCTCGCCATATCCCACAAAACCACCTCCTTCACTGGGCATGAGAGCATTTGTCTCAGCACAAACCTCAGCACCACTCTTCATGCACGGTTTAGGGTCAGTCACCTTGACACCTTTCGTGAAGTTCTTGCCGTCTTCTCTAAATTCATGGTCAAGAGGGAGGAATTGATGATGCATGTCAAATGATGAATACTTGCCACCCTTCTTCAACCAAATGAACCTCAGCGCTTCCTTGCATATTAGGCATGGGAACTTCCCGTAAACACACCAGGCGCTGAATAACCCATATGCCAGGAAGTCATGCATGGAGTACTGGTACCACACATGCATTTTGAAGCTTGTCTTTGTAGCTCGGTCTTATGTCCATACCCCATCATCCCAAGCATGGATCGATTCATCAATCACAAGCTCCATGAACACACCCATTTTACTCCTCGGATGTCCAGGAATTATCAACAACAAGAATATATTTTGCCATTGAAAGGAGACGCCTGGTGGAAGATTGAGGGGTATAATGAACATGGGCCAACTTGTGTATGGGGCAGCCATCATTCCATAAGGATTGAACCCATCTGTAGCCAGAGCGACACATACATTACGAGCCTCAGCTGCTTTGTGGGGATGTTTGCCATCAAAGTATGTCCATGCTTCAGCATCGGACAGATGGACCATCTTCCCAGGATTGTACCGTATGCCTTTTTTGTGCCATGTCATATGTTTCGTGGATTCCTCGATCGTGTATAGCCGTTGGATCCTAGGTGTGAATGGAAGGTACCATAGGACTTTTGCGGGGATCGTTAGCTACCTCATCTGGCCATCACCAGAGTCTACCTCTAGGTACCTGGAGGATCCACACTTCGGACAGTACTTTGCATCCTCGTATTCTTTCCGAAATAGGACACAAGCCTTCGGACAAACATGTATCTTCTCATACAACATCTTAAGCACATGAAGGATTTTCTCTGCCTCATACTAGTTCTTCGATAGAATGTGCTTCTCCAGTAGCATGGTGCCAAACACGATCAACATCTTATCAAAGCCTTCTCGATTTAGGTTTAACTCGACCTTCAGCCCATTACACATCCAATGGCATCTAGCTGAGAAACCGTTGTATGCTCGTGGAGGGGCTTCTATGCCGAGACCAACATTTCATAGAAGGCCTTTGCATTTTCCTCTATGTCCTCTTTCTCATGTCCTTCGGCGAACTGAGCTTGGTGAGTGTCATCTAGCATGTCTGCTACCTGGCATCATCATCAAAAGTCTTGAGGCATTGCCTCACCACCTCCTCTCTTATACGATCGGATTCACCATGGTAGATCCACCG
>DXKC01068225.1:0-11256 GCA_031170775.1 Cymbopogon citratus
TACAAATCTAGTCAAAGTTGAGAAAGTTTGACCGGCACGCATCCCATAACATCATCTATTATGGGACGGAGGGAGTACAGTAGAAACATTGTGTGCAGGAGTGTCTCCGACAGTCTGGCTTGCCCGTGCACGCCTTGCACGGCAAATTGATGCAATTTTTTTTTAATTTTGCTACTGTAGCACTTTCATTTGTTTTTGATAATTATTGTCTAACCATGGAGTAACTAGGCTTAAAGATTCGTCTCGTGATTTACAATCAAACTGTGTAATTAGTTATTATTTTTATCTACATTTACTTCTTCATGCATGCGTCCAAACATTCGATGTGACAGAAAATCTTATAAAAATTTAGAACTTAGAATGAATCTAAACATGACCTTAGCATTGTAAAAACATAAACATGTCACGTACTAGTAGCTCACGGCGGCATCATGCCAATGATCCGTAACCCATGTGCAGACCAGTGGAAAGAAGGCAGGTGCCGGTACAGACGTTCACGCGAATTCAGATGTCATATCCTTAGCCAGTACTTTCCCTTCCCCCGAGCGCCTCCCTTCAGGCGGCTCGGGGGCGACCGCATCGGCGTCGAGCGCCCCTCCCTCCCGGCCGTTCCCCGGCCGCCGTCGCTACCCTCTGGCGCGCGGCGGCGGCGGCCACCTCCTCGTTCCCCGTCACTCCTCCGTTCCCTGCCACCATCACCTCCCCCCCACCCTTCCACCTCATCCTCTACTCCGGCGGCCCTGCAGTGGCATGCGGCGGCGGGCGGCCGGATCCGGGCCCGTGCCGGATCTGGCGCCGGACGGCGCCCAACCCACATCTCGGCGATGGCCGGCGCCCGATGCCTGGCTACGGCGGCGGGAGGTCGAATCTGGGCCCTGGGGCCCCGAATACGGCGTCGGCGCCCTACCACCGACTCTGGCGGTGGCCAGCGACTATGCTGATGGTGGGCGACTGCGCTGACGGTGGCGACGTCGTGGCCAGGTTTGGCGGGCGCGCGCTGGAGTCGGGTTCTTGTGGACCGGATCTAGTGTTGGTGACGCCCTTTCATCCTCGTCAGCGGCTTCGCCGGCGGCGTGGCTGGAACTGGGTGATGCAGCGTCGCTGCAGTGGGGTGTCCTGGTGGCCGGTGCCCTCGCGTTGGTCCTCGGCGCCCCTTCCCTTCCCAACCCTACGGCCACGGGCTGTGCTGGTCTGGGCCGACGTGCGACGAACAACGTCATTGGGTGAAAACCTTGCTCGGCGTCTTGCTCCGGGCCGGTGGCGGCGGTACTCCTGTGCCACATACCTTGTTGAAGGCGTCGCTGAAGTTGCTGTTCGGCTTGTCCGCCGGTGCCGGCGCCATGGCTGGCCTGCGCCTCTGGGTGTTCAAGAACTGGGTGAAAACCTAGCCTGGTCCCTCCAGGGCGGCGGCGGTGGCGCAGTTGGCGCGTCGTCGAAGTTCTTGTTTGTCTGGGCCGGTCATGGTCGTCCGTATGTCTGTCTGTCGTTGTGGGTCGTCGTGCTGCACCTAATTGGGCTTCATGTTTCTCCTCACCTTGGTAGGTCTAGCTTGTGTTTGTTGTAGCCGTAGTTGTGGTCGTTTCCGGCGGATGCTTTCTCGCCGAGGTCGCGTTTCCAGCGGATGCTTTGCCGCCGAGGTCGCGTTTCTAGCGGATGCTTTGCCGCTGAGGTCGATGGTTACCGGCGGATGCTTTGCCGCCGAGGGGTTCCGGCGGATGCTTTGCTGCCGAGGTTGTTGGCATTTCCGACAATTGCTTTGCTGCTGAGGTTGCTGGGTTGTTTGGACGAATGCTTTGCCGTCTAAAGTTCTAGCGGATGCTTTGCTGCTGTTGTCGTTACGGCTCCTTCGCTGCTAGCTACCATAGTGTTGAGTTCTTTGTATTAGGTTCAGTTTGCGGGGCTTGTTAGGTTGGAGGGTCCCTCACCTCTCACGTTTCTTTCTTTTCGTTTCTGTTGAGGACTTCTTTGGTAATCCAGGGATTACCTACGAGTCCTTTTATATCATCTATGTATAGGCCTATTGGCCATTCTCCTCTGCTTAATAAAAAACAGGCTATATCCCCGGTCTTGAAAAAAAACGCAGGTGCCGGTGGTAATACCAGGGGTCTGGCGCCTGAGCGAAAAAAAAGTACAGCAGCCTGGCACCCTGCGCGGCACGCACGACGACCGCACGAGAGCGCCATCTTCGCGGCGCGCCGTCGGTGGACAACAGCACCACGGACCCAGCCCAACCTGCCCTAGTACGCTTCGTGCTCGTGCCTCTCTTTTACCCTTTTTACCTCCTGCAGTCCAGCGGTGAAAGTGAAACAAGCATCATCCGCTCCACCATTACCGACACAGGGCACCAGAAATGGCAACGCTTAAACGAAAACAATGGAGCGAGCCCAGCAAGACAGGTCTAAGCTTTCCTTAAATAGGTATGTACAGCTAGCCGGACCAGTGCAGTTCACCCCCCAGTACGGCACCCCACTACTCTGCTCGTCTGCTCACCGCCACCTTTGGCACTGCAGGTAGCCTATCCGGTCGAGCATCAGCACGACGGCGCCTCGTTGAGGTCGAAGGGAAGAAGGCCGGCGCACCTTTGTCCGCAGCCCAACTCCAGCGCCGTTGAAGGTGGCTCGGATGCCAGCTCCGGCATCGCTGGAGTCGAGTGATGCGGGGCCGCGGCCGGTGTCGGTGTCTGCAAGTAGACGAAATGCCACGGAGTAGGGTCGTCTGGGAACTCGACGTCGACGCCGCCGAACGAGACGGGCAGCTGCGGCGGTGGCTGACGCAAGAGCGGCGCCAGATGGAGGTGCTGCTGGCCGGCGGCGTGGTCGTGGTCGGGGAAGTTGGTCTTGGCCTTGGCGCCGCGGAGGGAGCGCGCGGCGCGGTCGTACGCGAGGGCCGCCTCCACGGGGGTGTCGAACGTGCCCAGCCACACCCGCGTCTTCTTCCACGGGTCGCGGATCTCGGCCGCGTACCTGCCCCACGGCCGCTTCCGCACGCCCCTGTAGCGCGCGGCGCCACCACCACCACCTCCGCCGCGGCCGCAGTCGCCTCTGCCATGGCCCAGCACTGCCCGTAGCGTGGGATCCATCTGGGATCGAGAGCTCAGAGGTGTAGGGCTTGGTGTGGGCACAGCAACGTGTGGTCAAGGATGAAGAATGGAGACCGGGAGAGAGAGCACGGGAGAAAGAGCAGGTTACTCCGGCCTCCTACACATCTGTGAATCGATGCATCCGGCCACGAGAAATGGGGCGGGTCGTAACGCCGGTTTGGTGGCCGGTGGCGGTGAGCGTGGCAGTGGGGGAAGCACGGCACAGCCGCCGCGACATTTGACGTGTTGCCGGGACCACACCAAGGGTCCTGCCACCGCACGCACGCCCAGGCCTCCATTGCCATGTGAACTCTCGCACCCGCCTCACGTCCATCATGACGCCAGCTCTGCACACTCCCTCCGCCTCCAGAGCTCTGTCCGGGCAATTTCGTATCCACACAGCTGCCGCTGCAGTGGTGCCTGCAGCACGCCGTGCAAGCGCGCGGCGCCGAATGGAGCAGCAACTTTTCCACGCCGCTAGGCCGCTGCTCGCCGGGACCTACGAGTCAGTGAGACTGCCATGCATGCACATCCCTGTCGTCGTCGGACTGTTTTGTCGTCTACGCGCCGCGAGCAATAAAAGGTGGCGGAGACAGGACCAAAACGACGTGCCCTCGGCGGAGCATCACGGCGCCGTCCCCCACAGTACTGCTCCAATGCTCCGTACTCGCACACCGCCGGCGCCGCGACGTGTCATGGGGCCGTTGGCCGCAGGTTCACGTGGGAGGAAGCGTGTCGTGAGGTGGGGGACAGCACGGGCGGGCTAGGGGGGCGAGACGTGGGTGCGGTACGGCGTTTCGTTGACGTGGGCAGTGCTGCGCTCCGAAGCAAAGCGGCTGCTCTACAGTCCGGTTTGGCATGTTCCAGTGTTCCTATCCCTTGCCACTTCGCCGGAGCCATGGATTTGCCGTGCCATCGAAGGCACGCCGAACATTTTCAGGGGCAAACATACTTGTCAAAACGACCAGGGAAGTTTCTGGTTTATGCGCACTCGTAGTCTGTAGTACGCACAGTCAATGGAGAACAGCTAGAGACGTCCAATGGTACTTAGCATAGGGCAATCCTGGTTTCTTCGAACAAGGGAAAGGCAAAACCAAAATATGAAGAGAATTATATACAACTCGTAAGTACCATCTCCATTATTTCTTAACGATAGCCACGATATTTAAAAAGAGAGGGAGAGGAAGAGAGGATACCGATGCATCGAAACCACCGTCGAAAATGAAGAAAAAAAGATACGACCTTCCCCGCTCGTTTCAGCTGTGGTTTAGCATCTAGGTTTGGAAATGATATGATATGAGATGATCTTATACCTACCCTTGGAAAGGAACCATCTTGTCTCATATTTGCTCAAAAGAAATAGGTATATTGAACTTTTCAATTTATAGTAGAAGGGGCGGAGACGAAGGTGTAGATACCCTTTTGACACCATTAACAAGGGTTAACTGTGGGGCCCATCTATTATCCGTAGAATCTACACGTTAGCCTAACGTCCCTTGGTCGTGCTCGTGAACTGGCACCACTCGCCGAGAACTTGATATCGTTCGCCCCGAGCTTGACAATTGCCGCTAGCTATAAAGCAACTTAGTCTCTTGAGCCACCATCTTAAAACAAACTACTGACCGCACAAGGAAAACCAGAGGAAAACACCGCTTCGTATGGTATCTTTTGCTACTCCAACTGCTTTGCAAGCACCAATGACCAGAACACTAGAGATTGAATGTCGCAACCAAATCTAGAGGTGAACTCGTTTTTACGCAATAATTATCATAATTCCGAGAATGGATTAATACGGATGATCTAATCATTCTTAGAAACACGGCAAAGGGTCAAGTAGAGGGTGGAGGTGATGAAGAAGGCTAGCAAGGGCATCCAAGTCAAGAGGAAGTACATCATAACTGATCGAGTAATCCAACATCCAATGAAACCCCTTTTTCCATCAATACTCCTTTTGCTCTAAACTCTTCCAACGCCATTTCGTTGTTCATCCTTTAATCCAACGACCAAAAGGATGGCGCCCTAGCTAGGCTTGTCGACTGACATAGGACACAATGTAACAACGTCGTTGCTCTATTGGGGTTCCTTACCACGTGAGAGCTTCTACTATTCCTTTGCTAATTTGACAAAAAAACTAATGTTCTTCTCCATGTAATTGCGATTACCTATACTTGGTGGTTTGCTCGTAAACCTGCCATTCTCACCTTGAGAGGGTGTTGGTTCTAATAACGTGCTGGAGCCCGTGATGATCCGAACAATCTAGGCCCAGCTGACGTGTAACCTCATTTTCATTCAACAAAAATAAAATGAATATTGCTAAAGTTTTTTGCGCAAGATTGTTACATTTATATAAAATATAATTTTACGATATATCTTTTTAGGTTATATAACATTGACACTATAAATGTATGTTGTTTATAGTATATAAAATAATACAGTTTGTTTATGATACGAAATGAATCATGTTGAATTTATTGTGGAAAATATTTTCACATATATTATATTTTACACGTTTCCTAAACATCAGATGCCTGAGACAGGCTAGGCGACGGTTCCTTCCCTTCCTATCTCCGTGATTTGCGACGCTCCCTCTTTGATGCGTGAGCGAGTGGGCGCTTCCTCCGTCGCCTGAACATAAGATGAAATCCCAGGCGACTGTGTTATAGCAATCCCCATACTTTTATAAGTATTGACACAATTCTCGATGAATTTTATTATATTTTAGTTGACTTAGTACTCCTTCTGTTCCAATATATCTGTCGTCAAGACGACAGTAGCTTGTGCCGAAATATGTGTCGTTGGCTACGAACGCAGCCTAGGCCATAGCTGCATCTGCATGCTTGTACCGCACCAAGTGTGGTTCCCTCCCCGCACGGAGCCTCCACCACCACACAAAATTGCTGTGAGTATGCATGCTTCTTTACCTTCCATTAATAACGTACTCCCTCTGTCTCAAATTGTAAGTCATTCTAAGAATTTTGGAGAGTCAAAGTTTTTCGAGTTTGACCAAATTTATATGACAGGATAATAACATTTATGATGTCAACTAAGTACTATTAGATTCTTCATTACTTATATTTTTATCGTATACATATTTGATATCATAAATCATTATAATTTTCTCTAAAAGTTTTGGTCAAACTTAAAAAGCTTTGACTCTCCAAGATTCTTGGAGTGACCTACAATTTGGAACGGAGTGAGTATAAGATAACTTACGGCCTAGGGTATTTTTTTTGCAAACGAATTGTTAGAAGGCCTGCGTCGGCAAACAATCACGTCTTGACGACGATGGTGCAGCCGTGGAGGTGAGGCGCCAAGGACGATACCGGCCGTCGTCCGCATGCTGAATTTCCTTAGTTCCACTAATTCACTCCCAAATTTCACTATGCAAAAAGAAAATTCCCCGTCACATCAAAATGTCGGCACATGCATAGAGTACTAAATATAGATGAAATCAAAAACTAATCGCACAGTTTTGTTCTACTTTGCGAGACGAACATTTTGAGCCTAATTAGTCAGAATTTAAATATTTTTTACCAAATACAAACAAAATGCTACAGAAATTCTGCTGCAGAAATTCTGACACCCAGTTCTCCCGTCTAAACAAGGCCCAGTCACCCAGACTCCGCGCCGCTTGCACAGGAGCACAGCCTAGTAGGCCGTAGCCCCTAGACCCTCGACACTGTGATGTCATCTGACCACACCGCCCCACGCGGCCGTGGTAGCAGTAGCGCGCATCCACCCGCTCCCGTACGCACCCGCACCATTTGAAAAGCCGGCTCCGCCGTATTCTGTGCCGGGCGGCGCCTGCCAAGACCTGCCACGCATCGTGCGGTCCTTGCCTGCTTTTGGTCGCCGCCACAGTCCGCACTCCGCAGGACGGAAAGGCGCGGCGGCACGGAGAACCCAAAATTAAAGCGGAGCGGCGGAGCAGGCGGACCGCGGACGCGCGAGCGTCACTGTCCACTGCAGCGCGGGAGCGCCGCAGGCCACAGCGGCGCCGCGCGGTGGAGTAGTACGAATCGTCGTCGTCGTCCGTGGAGTGCGGCGTGCCCATCCTCTGTGCGCGCGCACACGTCCGTCCAGGCGCTCCAAGGGTACTCGTCTGTAGATGCGACGGGTGAGGCAACGTCCGCCTTGGGTTGAGTGCGAGTCAGTCGTCCTTGTGGGACCCTGGCGGCGCGGCGGGGGCACTGGGGCAGAGGTGCCGTGTCGCGCTCATGGGAGCAGCTCGGCCCGTGCCGCACGTGGTGGGAAAAACGGGGGCCAACGCGACGACGCCGACGGTTTTTGACCGGATTCGTGGTCGTCGTGGCGTCATTGCGTCGAGCTCAGGCCTGTCGCCTGTGTGGCTGCTTGGGACGCGTATCTATCAACAATAGCTAGCCTTGGATGGCAACCGCCACGGTATGCACGGGCCAAGACTCCACAACACAATCAAATGTTATATATCCAGCCAAAAGAATGCAACAATAAGTCAACAACACAATGACAATGGGAGTGGACAAATAAATCATAATCCAAAATCAAGGTTAAGAAAGAGAGCAACCAACAAGCCAAAAATTAGAAATATAACCGGCGCCTCACACCTCGATTCAGACCCCGAACTAGTGAGCCCACTCCACGTAGGCGCATAAAACTGACAAATAGGTCAATGGTTGGACAGATTTGGCCACGAGGAGGATAGGGTAATAGGAGAAGGGAGCAACTCAAGTTGGCTAAACAAACCATCAAAAGACAAGTCATCATCCTCACCATTCATCGTGTTGGCACAGGGGCTATCTAACGACAACACCGTGCAGTTGTAGTGAAGCGGATCATGGCTTGTGAGGTTTCCAGAAAGTGCACGGCTTCAAGGGGCATCGATGGTATGAGATAGAAACACCACTAGTCACGCAAAAAATTAAAAAAAATAATACAGAACTGGGTGAAAAACAGGATCAGCGCCTAGAGTCTCTGTCCAGCGTGTTACGATTTGAAGCAAAGAGTTGATAAATTGTTATTTGTATTACGATTTTGTTTGTTGATGTTGTGTTTTTTTTTCCTTTTTACCCAGACAATGGCTCTAATAGGGAGTTCATTTGCCAAGTTAATTGAGTTCAGTATGATTTTTTTTCTATTGCTGTGAGGCCATGTTTTCATTTTTATTACACAGTACTACGTTCATCTAGTACAGTTCATCTTTCCTTATATAGGAGTAAAATGGGAAAACGTAATCAACGCCTAGACTTTGTCCAGCGTGAAAAGTTATGAGTTGGAGCAGAAAGCTAATAAATTATTATTTGTATTAGGATTTTGTTTGTTGATGGTGTGTTTTCTGTTTTTATCATTTGCCAAGTTCATAGAGTTGCTGTACCATCAATTAGGTCCAGTATGATGTTTTTTTCCTGTAGCCGTGAGGCCATGTTTTCATTTTTATTACGCAGTACCTACGTTCATCTAGTACAGTTCATCTTTTGCTATGGGAGCAAAATGGAAATCATTGATCCTTCGTTCCGAACAGCTGGCCTTGACAATATTTCATACAAAAGATTTCCTTTGATTTTTCGCCCATCTGGAGTCAGAGCCATAGTGAATTTTCACATGAACCACCATTCAAAGCATTTACGAATTACGAGCAATCCCTTTTCGTGACCTACCCGAGTACCCTTGCAACAAAGGCAATGTCTTGAGAGCACGGCCACAAAGGATCGCCAGCGTGCAGCGTGAATGCCGCTCCCCATAAAGCGTGTCGGTAGCGGCTGCTTGCCTGATCAAGCGTGTGCGTACGCGCCACCACTAAATTCTCACCCCCTACGGCCCCACCCCACTCCCCTCCAGGCTCCAGCCACCAGCCTTGACAAATCCCCTCGCTGAAGCCGCGCAGTGAGACCGGCGGTCCAAGGACCCCGCCACCAATTTACCAACCCGTACGTTTCCGCCCCGCGCGCAGCAGCGGGCCGCGCCTCGGCGGTCGGCGCTGCCCGGCCGCCTGCCCCCACGCAAAAGGAGGCGTTATCTGTAGTAGTACATGCATGCATAGCCGGCCATTACTTTATGGCGCCGCGCAGCGCCAAACGTGGCGTAGCGGCGGGAGGACTCGGCGAGGACGCCGCCCGCCAGTGTCCCCACATACAACGACGCACGCCCACGCCCACCGCGACCGCCTGTCCTGGCCTGGCCCGTCCCGCCTGTTTCTCTGCGCTCGCCTTTCTCGTAGCTTGCGGTGCGGTTTCCTTCCTGGCGTTGCGTGGATGCAAAGCTTACTAACGTGCCACGCGGGGACGGATCGTGGAAGCCGCATACGGCGCCACACGCGGCGCGGCAATAGCAGAGCGCGCAACCTTTTCCGTGTCCGCGCTGCTCCGCCACGCCATCCGCCGCTACTCCGCCCAACTAGCAGTACTAGTAGTACGAGCACTTGCATGCGATGGTCCCGACCTGCCATCAACGCCGATCGGTGCCCCTCCGTGCACGCACGTCTCAGTCAATGCCCCCACACTCCCCACCGCACCTCCCTCGCTCACACGTCCACATCCTCCATTACGTGCGCCATTGCTTTTCTCCGGCCGCCCCGCCCGTTGCTGATTGATTCCAACCTTGCCCTGCCGTGGCTTCCCTGCCGTCCAGCAAAGAAAATGGTACACAGGGTGCACAGAAGGCCGAACCTTATATTAAAAAGTTAATATTCTTGATTTCTATGGAGCCAGCTTTATGTTTATATTATTAATGAATTTTAATTTTAAGTAAATTCATTTAAGATATAAATAAATATTTTTGTCTAGTCTAATTAAACTATGAGATCGAAGAACAAAGGAGTAGTCCCATCGCATACTAGCTCGTAGTCCATGGTACGCAGTCATGCACCGCATAAATAATTATTAGGTGCACCAAGAAAACCAAAGCATGCAGGCGGCGAGCGACGGAAAGCGGCAAACCCTCCGGGGGCGCGGCGCGCGGTGGGCCCCACGACGAGGAGAAGCTGCCGCCGCGCGAATCACTGCCCCCTGATGCCGGCCCTCCCGCTGCGCCAGGCCCACCGCTGTCGGCCGAGACCACGCCCGGTCCTCCCGTCGCATCCGGACGCGGCCGCGCCGAACACGGGAGAGCGCCCGCGGCCCAGCCGCGGATCCGGCACGCCCGCGCCGCGACGCGCGAGCGCCCAACCACCCGTAGCCGCCAGAGCGCGGCGCGCGCAGCGGATCCGCAGCCGGCAACGACGGGGCCTGCCGCCGCGCACACGTGTCGCGGCCCACACGCACACGTTATTCTCAAGGTCACGAGTAGCACAACGCAGCCGCGATTCCGTCGTACGAGCAGATCGTCGCCGGTGCGGAAAGATCCAGCCACCCCACCGCTCGAGGAGTCGTCCCGTCCACACCTGCCTCCCGCGCAAGGCCCACGACTCCGCCGCTCCATCGCATCTGCCTTTTTCTTCCCCAAAGATCTGTACGCCTGCCGTCTCCTCGACGCTGCCATGACCCAAGGATTTGAAAATTATTTCGTCGCCGCAAATTGGCCGCGGTGAGAACAATAACAACTGTCGTTACATACAGTAGCGGGGAAAGCCGTGGAAACAAGTGGCTTGTTGGATAACGATGCCTCTGCAATTCTGCTGATGAACACGTCGTTTGGCTCCAAATCAGCCTCATCAAGGAGGAAACGAGCTTTGTCGTGCAGAATGAGATAGCAAACGAGGAGTAAATTTGTCGTGTCACCGTGGCGGCAACAAATTACTTGGCGGTGCAAACGCAGCGGCGCAAATAAATGCCGGCGACCTCCGTTTCCCAACCAAGCTAGACACCTTTTCTCGAATGGAAAGATCGAAAGAAAACGTCTGAAGCTTTTCCAGAGATTTCTTTGGGTCATTTTTTTACTGAACAATTATATTCTCAGACTTACTTGTAGTACTAATCAATACTCCATGGTTTAAGCCCATATCAACGCCTGCTTGATCTGTCCAGACAGACGAACAGATCTCAGATCATTTCCGTTTCGGCGGAAAAAAAAAACTATTTACATGGCTGCCCATCTCATAGTCTACAAAACAAGAATACAGGAACAAACAACCAGAAGTAATAACACTCCTGATGAAGGCAAAACGGAAAAACAAACTACTAAGTCGTCAGCTAAAAACTCCGGTGCGCCTAGTTCTCTGCCGGCGGCGGCCAGTTCAGATCCAGCTCGAAGCCCACCTCCTT